>JAIQCU010001985.1:0-14496 GCA_022114935.1 Leptestheria dahalacensis
GATGTATGCGACCGGTAGTGAGAGTTGTATCTTGGTCAGTTGCACGTCATTGGTATAACTTTAAAAACTATCTAATTAATGCTACCTGATGAACTCTATGGATGGCTGGATGGATGGAATGGATGGACGGATTCTATGAATGGATTCTAACTACTGGTCTACCAGCAGTTCAATCAGCTCTCTGGTTCCAATGTGGTTGCATATGGAGCCCTCAGGAACTGCTGAAACTGCTGATAATCGTCCAAATCCAGCAGGCAGACGGTTTTCCATTGTTTCTCTTCATACTAATCATTTGCTAATAAAGTTTTCACTTCGACATTCTTCACAAAAGTCGTAAGATCAAGTGAAACAGTTGATTATTTTCAAACTTTCGAGAAAATTTTGACCTCTCGGGCATTGGACACTCTTGTTTGTGTGCGAAATTTTTCGCTGCTGCTCTGTAATTTCACTTCTTAACGAGCAGACGGGTTCAAAACCCACTACAATTAGAATTAACATACTAATGACGTATACGAAATCATAGCGGGATGGTTAATGAGCAACCCGGTCGGTTGGGATGTCGAGTAACTCGACTCGATTCGATTCAATGTTGGCCTGCGTACCATCGACTTTAACTCGACTCGGGCCCAAATCGATTCTAATCGATTCATTGACATGGTGCACAGATAAGTCGACTTAATAGACTGAGTATAAGAAGTTTGCTGACGGTGCATGATCTGAACTAGTAACACCAAACCTAGTACTAGTATTTTTCACAGTCGATTGCCCTATAATAGACAAGTAAATTTTAAAAAAAGATCTTATTAACTTGTGCCAGTTGCGTGAAAGCGAACTCCTTCCTGGTATTACTGAAAGTTCGTAAAGGTAATAACACAGTCTGGCATCGCACAAGTGAAGCATAAAAAAGCCTGCGGTTTTCCACTGCGCATATGGCCTGCTGAAATACTACTTAAACAAGACTAACATTTAACTGAATATAATTCAACTGAATAGTAATAAAACAAGTAGTTCAATCACAATCCGCATTATAATTCAATGAGGCGTAGATATGTGTCGACTGAAACACCAATTAACCTGAAAATTTAACTCGATTCAAGATGAGAATGATTTAATTAGTGTAATCAAGAAACAAATGAAGAGCGCCGCCCGCAGACAAGAAGAGGCTTTGTTAACACATTCCGGTTACAACATCCCAGTGCAAATATCAGCAGTTTAACCAGCTCTGTATGGTTCCAGTCTGGTTGCTTATCTAAGGAACTGCTGAAACTACTGATACTCGCCCGATTTCAGCAGGTAGACGGTTAGCAGTAGGTCGTTCAGCAAGAGGTCCTCAACCTGCTTGGGTTTTCCATACATTGAGGTTTGGGATAGCACGTGTCCTTGCCGATTTTTTCCACCAAAGTAATTGGGACTTGATTCTTGTTTCAGTAGCTGTTTTTACTCAATGAAGTTGGAAATTGGATAATAAGAATCGTGCCACGCTGGATCGAGGATCTAACGAAGCGTAGATAGCGACGACAATAAAAGTCTCTTTGGGGTTTTCACGTTTACACGGTGGTGTGTTTTTAACACTGTGATTATACAGATCGTGATGAACGACCGCCCCGCATAATTGGATTGCTATATGTGAGGGATTTTTATAAAAATACGACATTCCTGTTGAGTTGATAACAGCTGTATAGTCGTCCTCTTATTCTCCCCGGGCTATATTACTTCTAACGATTTCGTTTGTTAATTAAGTTACTCGTCTCTTATCCTATCTCACTGTTTCATTCCGTGCTTCCATAATGACTTTCTGCAGCCCCCCAGTCGAAACTAATCACAACCTGGGTTAATAAGTCATTCAACCTGCAATGTATCCACGAGCATTCGTATATTTTACCTGTACGTCCAAGACCGCTCCATTTTCAGCACCTGTCAGTAACTTTGGAATATTCGACAATTCTAGAATATTAGATTTGGGAAAAAAAACACACGAAAGAGAAGAATGCGCCATGTTTGATAATATCCGGTTGTTAGCGGTTTCGCAGGGCGAGCGGGCTCTCATCGATCAGAAAAGCGGTCAAAAGCCCAACCCTACGTAAATACACACACTGCGTCCCCATGTTGCATGTAAACAACTTAATGTATCGATTAGCCAGTCGTAATTACAGTACCGATAAGAGTGCTGACTTGTTCTTGTGACCGTTCTTGTTATACAGACGAACTTGACTAAATAGTCTTTTGTTGACGTTTGTTGTGTTACTGGAGAATCTTGTTTGTTTGTATCAGTTAGCTGGTTGCCAAGTCGTGGAACTATCGATCACCGGCCAGAGAAATTCTGACAGATTGTTATGCTGCTTTACAAGAATCCCTGTTGAGTTGGACAAACGTTGATTTACTAATCAATGGCATGGTGCTGGAGAAGCAATCTATACAACCTCGGCTAGTTTACGAATCAGTGTCCATTCATCCTCGTTTCAGACGTCCCCAAACACGTGAAAATAAGAGAGTTTTGCAAGTCGAATATATGACGGCAATGTGATTGACACACTGTTTTGTAATGTTGGATTTTATAGCACGTAGCGGGATTATTGGGTCAACAACACGACAAGCAAAACAAGGGCATCGACACACGTGTGTCCATCAATCGGAGTCGATTCACAGAAGGCATAACATCAAACGATCCAGTACGAGAAGATGACAGGTGATCCGGGCTTTTGTTTACGACGAGTCGAAACTCAGCAGGGTCTTCCCATCATGTGAAAACCGCCCCATAAGATCGCACAGGGGCCATCAGCGACTCAGCACACACCGAAGACTCGAGGCTTTTTGTTTGCAGAATTGTTAACAATGAAGATGTCAGTGTATGGGATGTTTGGTGATGGGCGAAATTCATTAACTACAGGGCACGTGAATCCCTTCTTCCCTGTGCAATCTGTTTGAAAACAAGGCGGTTTGCCAGCAATTCACAGCGTGGGGTTTAGTCCATACCTTCGGGCGACACATTTTTGCAAATATAATCAAGAACCCCTAATCCTATGTGCTTATTGAATTATGCTAATCTCTGGGCATTCCTTCATGTAGAATCACAACTCAATATGCAGCTTGGAACCTTCTCCTATCCTTATTGGCTTGCACGAGTTCATCTGGGTTCGTCTGCTACAGTATTTTGAGACGGAAAATGGTAGCCAGCTCCCTTACCATTCGTTCCCCAAGCAGACGACGCTCGTGCAAGGCCAGGATATCTGCCCGGACATTCAAAGTCTGCCGCTAGATGGCGCTGAAACGGAACGCCTGAACTGACAATCGATCTATTTTAAGAGTCGTCTGCTAACTTGCACCAACCAGGAATCCATCACTGAAGCAATCAGTCTAAATGCGCTTTCTTTTTTCCCCTCTAACTCGCAAGACGGGCATCTATCGGGCATATACAATTTTGGAAAGTTTTCTACAACTTTTGACCGAGTTTTAGATCGTGTAAGAACCCCAGTCAGCACTTTTCATCCTGACTGATGTTTCAAGTCGAAAAGACAGAATCAGCGGGCGTGACTGACTTGTTCACATGGCAGACGTCTAATTACATCGGAGTTCAAGTTGCTGGAAAAGGTTGAAAGGCTGAGTTGCAAGCCCCCCCCCTCCCTCCCCCCTTGTGTCAGGAGAAACGTGTGGCCATTGAACCATGTGTGTTTTAAGTTGCAGGTGTTGAGGAAGTGGCCGTTGTAAATTGTAGGCCAAAGCGAGCGGAATTATCAATCAAAGAAAGGCATTTTTCACATATGCGAGAAAGTTGGGACGACGCGCGCGGCTTTCAACTTATGCTAATGCCATCTCAGACTTTTAGATCGCGTTAAGGAATCTAAACATTTTCCCGGTTACAGATGAAGTATTTATTTAAAAAAAACACGGTTATGGCTGCAATGTGGAATATTAAGTAGTTGTTATATGACATGCCAACCATCTGGTGCCTCTTCTTTGCAAAGATCCACCGATGACGAAACCTCATATGGTTTTATCACGCAGTATACTTGACGCTTCTTTTGCAGCACGCACCTGCAGAATCCGCGGTCGTACATCTCCCACTAATCTTCCTATCCTTGCTTTTCATTGCAAAAACTGGAACCTCGGGAAAATGCCAGAACCCGAGATTTGCACCGATAGATGGCAGGCTCGGATCCCCGTTTCAATACCCCGGTCCTCTTTGCGTCCAGAATCTCAGAATATCAGTCGTATTGCGAATCATGATTTCGCTTTAACATTTATTAGGTATCAGTATCATTATAGTAGGGTTCATCACTGTTAGTGTTCTGCATGGTTTTCCTGAACGAAGAGTTCTTCAATACTTCAAGGTATAAGATGATTTCGATGATATTACCGTGAATAGTTTAAAGGCTTCAACTATAATAATAGTAATAATGATAATAAAAGATTATCGCTCTTTTTGATCTGTGATATGAACGAAAAGAGTAGCTTTTCGAAGCAGCCATGCGTATTACTGATGTCAAGATTTCCAAGCTCTTGTCTGCCCCCTTCTTTTATGGCTCAGGCCTATAACCGGGGGTGTACGGCGAAACAAGTCGACTCACCTTGGAAAGAGAAGATATCCAGGGACCTATTAATAGTTCCAGACCCCTAGCTCGGATTTTTCCTCAACATTTCCAGTCATAAAAAGCCAGCAACCTGTTCTTCTGGCAGGAAGCCAAACATACCGGCCATGTTGGTTTCATTCTCAAATCCAGTGTTTCCGCTGCGTTCAACCGATCATTTGATCTTCATGCAAAAGGGCGGGGCTATACGACGGCGGAATATACATTAATATAACATATATAATAACATAATATGTAAAATATAATAAAGCCTAGAGAGCTTTTATGGAAGAGTCACGTGATTGTACAAGTCATACAAAGAGAGACGGCCGCGCTTTTTTTGAATTTGAATTTCCCGCCCGTTCAGCACATCGATGGAACAGGTAAGGCGAGTGGAAATACTCGACGAATTCCAACACACTGAAAGGAGAAAAGGGGCAAACAGGTGGGAGGGAGGGTTTCGAAAGTGGGGNGTCCCCTTTTCCCTTTTTATCAAGTCTCTTCATCTTCCCGTCTTTCTTTATTGGTTGGGGGGGGGGCCGAAGCTTGTTGCATTCCAGAACCGCGGATTGTAAACCGAGTTCAACTCGAAGGCTGGTGGATTCTTCTTGTGCTCGAAGGCCTGCGATTCGATCCGAACGTAGTCCGTGCAGCTTTCCCTGCGGCAACAGACCACGTTGTGTCTACCTCCGCAAGGTAAGGCTATTTCACCCCTTGGTGGTTTTGTTTGTACTTTAAGTTTTCAACATTTACTTGCCAATACAATTGTAACTTTTGATTTATTCGACTCCCGTTTTTGAATGGAAATTGATGCTTTTTGAACCTGTCTTGGGGTTGATGATTGCGCGCGCCAAGAAAGGCGGCCATCTTGGCTGTGTGCTTTTCAGCACCTGCCCAGGTTCTTCTCTTGTCTCTGGTTTTGACCCCCTGTGTACTTAACGTACTTAAAAATCTGGTCTCTCCGTACAGATTATCTTTAAAGCTGTACGCATGTTCAAGGGTAAGACTGAATTAAAAGTGAATTGATGTGCGCAGTATGGCTGACGTAAGTCCAATGGCGGCCGATGATAGTCCTTCGGTGGTTCAAAAGCGCGAGATTCAAGACGATACAGACGGTGATGCGCTCTCGCCTCAGAAACGTCCGCTCAATAATAACAACAACGATGTAGCGACGGTGTTATTCATCGAAGCATCCGATGTACCGGCCGATGATCACGAAGAATCTGCTGTTGACGTCGATGAGGTAAAACCAAATCCTTATAACGTTTAGCGCAATATATCAACAGTGTTCTTGTGACCCATGGATAATCATATTCTTATTGTCTTAAACAATCTTAATTTGTAAACGTAATTAAGAAAAAAGAGCGAAAAGAGTCAAGGGTGCATAGCCTATAAGCACGTGATTGCCTTGAAGTTATTTTGATAGGGGCTGCGGTGACTTGAACGCAGCCATACGAGTCGAACCTCAGAGGGGCGAAAAGGGCGACTTGGCTTCGCCCTTGCCACCTTTCGCCCTATTGTTGACTTGAAAAATATTTAAATTTACACATTAGTTATTTATTTCTGTACAAGTAATTATTTTTTTTGTTTTTTTATAAAAAAAAGGTAAAAATTAGTTTTTAAAAAAAGTGTCCTTTATCGGTGGTTTGCGTTGGAAAATATTCTCAAGGTCTACTTGGGGACCCAGTGAATGCCTTTTTTTCTCCCAGGCTGGGGGGTTTTCTTCTTGAAGATATCCAGGTTGCCAACCCTCTGTTGAAGAGCGTCATGAATATGCAAATGGTAAACAAGAAGGGGCTTCAGAGGAGTTAAAATGGAAATTGAATTAAACTAAAAACATCCCCGCAGTTTAAAAGGGAAAACAAGTTGGCACACTAAATACAACCTTGATTTGACTTGATACACCCTCGTGCATGCCTCGTTGTTTATTGCATACCAGCGTCTGTTTTGAATTTGTCTCGGTTATTCGACAAATCCGTCGAGGTCCCTTTTTTCCAGTTCAGGGGGGGAGAAAAAATAATGTTTATTTCTTTTAAATTTAAATGGGATTAACTTCCTTTCTCTTTAGAATGATTTGTTTGAAAATTGAAGTTTGAAATAATAAAAAGTGGTCAGCGGTATAGGAATGCAGTAGTCGAGTGACTTGAATGAACGTCGAGGCTCGCCTGTTTTTGTTTTTATGGAAAAGAAAATACAGTAAAAGAGAAAAGAACAGGGGCTGGTGGAAAAAAACTGCCATTAAACTTAATTGAAGTTAAACTTGACGACGGCGAGGTTATTGCAAACAGACAGGGGCGTGTCTCTTTGACTTCCTTGCCGAGCCGAGGAAATGTTACCCGTAATTACAGGCCGCCCCCCGACAAGTGCGGCCGACTGGCCGGGTGAGCAGCGCCACCTAGCGGACGTTTCCCGAACTAAATTCGACTTTGAATCAAATGTAATTCACGGTCATAAGGTCATTATGAACCTGGAATATCAGTATACCGTCGTGAAATTTACGTGATATTTAAACGTATACAGCGTGAATATTAGCAAGCAGAGTTTTACGTTGACTTGACTGAACGGGGGGGGGGGTGACGTCATCGACATTGGATTGGACCAATGGCGGGTGTGCTAGCCCGGCGGCCGTTTTGAAAAACCTTTTTCAAGAGACCGGGACCTACACCTGGGCCTGAACGCGGGACCGAGGAAGTAGTTGTCGTTTTGCCGGATAACCGACAAGTTTAAGAGCGGGTGCAGCGGTCGACTTTGTGCACGTGCAGCCAGTGAAATCTTGTGATATTTTTCAATTTGCCGATTAGGAAGAATAGGGTCTTGGGAAAAACAACGACTGCGTATCAAGTTTGAAAAAAAAAAGAAATATATATATTTATATGCCGGATATCGATAGTTTTGATTCGGACATGATGTCTGCCGTGATGGAGGTATATACCCTGCGTTCTTTTTATTTTTTGAATATATGTATATAATATATTACTAGTATTAAGTTAAATCGACTTATAATATAAGAGTACAATCTAGAACAATAGAAAAAAGGGTTCTTTCGGGAGGGGGGACAGTTGATTGGTTATTTCTCCTGAGTTTTTGAAGATATCGCAGCCAGAAAAATACCTAGTGAAGACCTAGTAGTATTTAATATATTAGGCAATTTTCATTTAAATCGGATTGTAAGTTTTGCCAAAATAAAATTCTAAATTTTGAGGAAAAATTCATATTTTCCTACCATTCAGAACCTTCCCTTTGCGTTTGACTTTAAAATGTCATATTTGTGTTTCAGATGGTTTTCAAATGGTTTGAATATGTAGTTTGTTATTTTTACGATAATGTTAATTTAATGATAACTCAGTGATAATGATCGTTTTAAAGTAATATTATCATTAGAAGAATTAATCGTACATATAATGTAATTGTGAGAATTTAAGTTAAACTATTTACTAAAAATAATAATAGAAAGCAAGTTTATGGTGGTTTCAATATCATTGGAAGTTGTTGACACGGTGTTGAAGGTAGATTGTGAAAAAAATTCAACACGATGATTTTTAAGTTAGAATAAAAATTAACTAATTGATGTTATTACGAGACATTAAACTTTAATAACTAATATTGAATTATTTGAAACTAGCCGCCGTATTTCCCTCCGCCGTTTTCGCAGCAGCAAGTCGAGTTCCATCCGGCGACGGGCACGGTGCAGATTAGCACCGGCGATCCCTACTCGCTCAACTCGATCCACCAGACGCATTACACGACGCACCAGATACAGCGCAATCACGATGTACTGCGCCGGGCCGAGCAGGAGGCCCTCGATGTAAGTTGAACACAATCCTACGTCGATTTTTTAACTTAATTTGATTTAGATTAACTTAACGTGTATTCGTGTTCATCAGTTTTATCTCTCTCGGATGTACTTGTCTAATTGAATGGGTCAGTTGTTGAAGTAGGAGGGTGCTTGAGACGAGCTGTAGGTGTTTGTTTGTTTGTTCGCTCGCTTGTTTGGTTGTTTGTTTGTTTGTTTGTTTGTGTGGTGGTAGGCCGTTGAATTTGGTTGCGTCTAGTTGTGGTTGTTTGTCCCGTTACAGGGATATAACTTGGATAGATAGACAGGTAGATTGATAGATAGATACATAGGTGGATGAATGGATGGCTGGATGGATAGATAGATAGGTAGAGATACAAGTGGGTAGATAGATGGGAATAAGAGATAGACAGCCGTTAAACACGTTTGTTTGTTTGTTTGTCTCAGTGTGTGTAGATAGCTGTTCAGTATGTTTGTTCGTTCCTGTTGTACATACCGATCTGCGCCGGATAAGTGAAAACTTGAGTAAGGGTACTGGATAACTAGAGTAAGACTACTGAATAAAGTATTGATTTGAACGGGATAACTGTTGAGTAAGTATGTTTGTTTGATCTGTGGGGTTTTGTTGGTTGTCGTGAAGTTCGTTAGTAGGTGATTTCTTGGTTTGATTCTTGTTTGTCCTGTGTGTTTGTTCGTCCAAGTTTGATGTCATGCCAAGTATGTTTGTTGTATAGTTACTTTGGTTGTTGGCTAATTTGTAGTTTGTTTGTAGGGATTGTAGCTTGTTGCTTTAGTTCTATAGTTAGTGGTCGCTTGTTTGATGTAGTATGTTTGTTCCTTGGTTTTGTTGGCCAAGTTTGTTTGTTCGATATTGTGTTAGTAAATTGCTGTACATTTGCTTGTTTTCAGTCGCTTCAGTGTTTGTTTGTTGGTTAGTTTGTTTGATAGTATACGTGTATTGTTATTCATGGTTTGATTTTGTGTTATTTTGGTTGCTTGGTTTGTTTGTTTGCTGGGTTTGATTTAATTCCACACAGGATGGTTGTTGGTTCCGTCAGTTTTCGGAACTGTTGTTCTTTTGGTTGTTTGTTGCTTGGTTGTTCGTTCAGCTGTTATGATTTTAGATCGTTTGTCTAAGGAATAGGAATGTTTGTTTGCTGGATGATTGCGTGGTTGTTCGTTCAAATTTAAATTTGTTTGCTGGCTAGAATCGGAATGTTTGTTTGTTCAAGTGCAATGTGTTCGCTCGCAAAAACAATCTCTATCTTGGATATTTTAATGATTGTTTGTTAGTTTTTTGTTTGTTTGTTCGGCAGCGTATAGGTTTGTTCGTGGAGGGAAGCTTGTTTGATTACTTTATGGTTGTTTGTTTGTTAGTTTTTGGTTGTTTCTTTAATTGGAATTTGTTTGTTTGTAGAAATAGAATGTTTGTTCAATTTTTGTTTGCATATTTATTAGTTTCTTGGTTGTTTCTTGACAGAATATTTGTTTGTTCGTCAAACTTGAATGTTTAGTCGAGTAGTTTGTGTTTGTTCGTTTTATAGTTTGACACTTTTTCAGTTGAAAATTTTTCAGTAAATGGAAATCAGAATGTTTGTTTGAATATTTTATGGTTGTTTGACTAACCCATTTGTTTGTTCGATTAACTCGCTTGTTTGTTCGAGTAACCCATTTTGCTTGTTCGGTTAACTCCTTTGTTCGAACAACCCGCTTGTTTCTTTGATGAACCCATTTGTTGTTCGGTTAATTCTTTTGTTTGTTCGTTTAACCCGCTTGTTTGTTCCATTATCCCGGTTGTTTCTTTGATTAACCTGTTTGTTCGAGTAACCCAGTTGTTTGTGTGGTTAATCCTTTTGTTTGTTCGATTAATAAACCTCTTGTTTGTTTGGTTAACTCCGCTTGTTTGTTTGGTTCACCCATTTGTTTGTTTGATTAACTCGCTTGTTTATTCGATTATCCCGGTTGTTTCTTTGATTAACCTGTTTGTTCGGTTAATCCTCTTGTTTGTTCGGTTAATCCTCTTGTTTGTTTGATTAACCCGTTTGTTTGTTCCATTAACCTGCTTGTTTGTTCGGTTCATCCATTTGTTTGGTCGTTTCACCTGCTTGTTTGTTTGATTCACCCGTTTGTTTGTTCCATTAACTCGCTTGTTTGTTTGGCTAATCCTCTTGTTTGTTCGGTTAACCCATTTGTTTGTTTGTCGGACCATAGGGCAATGTCCACGCCACGTTCGGCTACGATTCGGGCCGGAGGGGCGACCAGCAGCAGCAGCAGCAGCAGTACACAGTGACAATCCGCCGGCCGGAGATCTTAGTCCCAGCGAATCACCACGTCCTCGAGTCCGGCGAGACTATCGTCATCCCGGGCACCATGACGTCGACGCCTCTGTCGACGTCCATCTCTGCACACCACATGGACGACGCACAGGTTAAACATTTATTAGATTCACTATCATCTCTCGTATATTTAATGTAATTATATTCTATTCGTATTTTGCATTCAACAGTAATTTTCACAAATAAATTATTCAGGAATCAATTTAATTGTTATTATTGTTATTATCTTGGCTGTAATGTAATGTAGTTACTATGGGGCTGTGGCTGGTCAATTTGTTAATTAATTTTTTTATTATTCTCTTATTATGTCATATTATCACTTAACTTAATATGTGTCGTTTTGTTGTCCCATTGGGACCCTGTCTTTGAGATTTAATATCTATTAATTTAAGTTGATCTAATTTGTTTAAATGGCGTCAGTTGTACGTATGTGAGCTCATGTGATCTTAATATTTGTCGAATTTCTCGTTTAATCTTGATGCAGATTAACATGTTTACTAAGTGTTGACTATTAACGACTTGATTATAGTACAACTCATTATAGTAATTATAATTAACATAATTGTTATAATGCTAATGTGATGGACTATGTTGTGATGACATTTGACAAAATAAAAATTGAATCAGTCAGTCAGTCAGTCAGTCTGTCAGTCTGTTCGGTGACGATCCGGTGAGGATGACTGATTCAAGGGCTCATCGCCACTGGTTGAAACGATTGATTTTGTATTTAAATTAAAGTTTAAATGTGGAATCCAATCATCTTCTTGTCTTTTTCAGAACAACGCAGTCGAAGAGGAGAATTACATCTCGTCCGACCAGATGTCTGTCGTCAAAAAGGAGTTTGGTATGTTAATTAAACTTGAATCCTGTTTGTTTAATTTTAATCGACCTTTTTTTAAAAAAAAATTGGGTGTTTAGTATGACGCTAATATTTAAGTTAATCTAATTAATTTTTTTTAAAATATCGTCTCGATATTAGTAATTAGGTCGTCATATTTAAGTTTAAATGGGTTAAGTTTTTACAATTCGTCTTTATTGTAATTTGATTGTTCAAAAACTTGTAATAATTTTATTTTTTTTTAAATAATGAAGGCATGGTGTCGTCGACGGATGTGTTTTGCAGCGTTCCAGGACGCCTGTCGCTGCTCTCCTCCACGTCGAAGTACAAAGTGACGGTGGGCGAAGTACAGCGACGTCTGTCGCCGCCGGAGTGCCTCAACGCGTCGCTCCTCGGAGGCGTACTGCGCAGGTGTGCAGCAATTTGCAAACGCTCGACATAGTTAATGATCGACCTAAAGTATAATTGCATTAATCTAATTTGTATACAATTAATACTGTAGATATTTATTGTTGTATTGAAATTGATGAATCCGTGTGGACGTGTTGATTATGATATGTAAGGCTACTGAATTTTTCATTAGTGGAATTGATATCAAAGTTTATTAATATAGATTAACTTAAACGTGTTGATTGTAGTAACCGGTTGGAGACGCGTTATCTGGCTGAAGGAAACTGGTTAGAGTTTATTGAACGAGTGGACGACGTGTTTAATTAATGTTTTATAAAAGGTGACATCTGTTGAATGTACTGAATGACGTGATGCCGAGTCATTCTCGACGATGAAGTCGCTTTTTTTTTGACGGCGGTCGTGATGCTTTTTTGGATTTTTTGATTGAGTGTTTTTTAATCCTTTTTGCCGGTCGCTCAAGTGTTAAAACATCAAGCTACTAAAGGAGCCTTTTATAAATGAATCTATTAAACAGGATTAACTTTAAATTTTATCATTCAGTTTTAATTGATGAGTAAATTATTCAAATACCAATTAAATTCATTAAATTATTAATTATAATCAAATTGATGTTTGATTTTTACAAACAAATTTATCTGCAGGGCCAAGTCGAAGAACGGCGGACGCGAGCTGCGCGAGAGTCTGGAGAGGATAGGACTGAGTCTTCCGGCCGGAAGGCGGAAAGCAGCCAATATTACGCTCCTCAGTTCATTGGTCGAAGGTATTTTTCATATTTCTTCTAAATGATGCAAAAAAAGAAACCCAAGGTTTTAATTTAATTACAGTTAAGTTTTAGTATCCGGTAATCGATATTCATGTGATACTCGATGGGAAATGTTGAATATCGCGTTATTAAAATTTAATTATTCCATTGTGTTTTGAATGTTAATGACGTAGGTGAGGCGATCCACCTGGCTCGAGATTTCGGGTACGTGTGCGAGACGGAGTTTCCGTCGCGACAGGTGGCCGAGTACCTGTGCCGTCAGAATGCCGATCCTACGGACAGCTACAGGAGGAAGGACCTCATTCTAGCGACAAAGTACGTGTCGTTCCATCGCAGATGATCATTAATTATTATATAATTACAGTAAGATAATTAGTGTTAAAAGTTTATCAACAGTTTTGGTATTTTGATGAAGATACGTCGTTCGGTAGCGTGTGTCGTGCGAGTTCCTTAAGATTTGAATACATTTAACTTAATCTTAACTTTTAACTTGATCTTGTAAATCCATTTCTTAGTTGAAATTGGAAGTTTGAAATTTTGGGTTAATCTGTTGCTGTTTTCGTAGGCAGATAACCAAAGAGCTGATGGACCTACTGAATCAGGACCGTTCACCGCTGTGCAATACCCGGCCGCAGATCATTCTGGAGCCGACCATCCAGCGCCATTTGACTCACTTCTCGCTCATTACCCACGGTTTTGGCAGCCCGGCCATTGTGGCTGCCCTCACGGCCATTCAGGTGCGACATTTACCCATTCATTCAGTCATTCAGTCATTCAGTCCTTTTCACATATTTTACTCACCGAAATACTCCGTCTTGATGGATTAACTTAAATGAATTCCAGTTAACTTTGGTTCTGTATTTTTCAATCTTTCATGTCGATATTGTGTATTTTAATAATGGGCTTCGAATGTAGACTTAAAAATAATGTGATTGTTATAAACTTTTATGTGATATTTCAGTAACGAGATGGTCAATTCATCAAATTAGATGAGAAATATAAATTTCCCGATTTGATAATTTCATTTCGAGAAATTGTCGAGAAAGATGGAACCTTCCATCTTGCTGGATTGACTGACGTGATTTCCGGTTTACTTATTTCATTGACTATGTCACATACATTATTTAATATTTTTTTTTACAAAATTAATTTACTGGTTATTATCTTTTAATTTTTTGCTGAATTGAAATTAATTTTTTGAATTTATTTTTTTTTTTGGCAGAATTTTTTGAACGAGTCCCTCAAGTATTTGGACAAGATGTACCCGTCGGGCGTGTCGTCGCTCGACAAGGCCAAAGAGATGGACAAGAAGTAAGGGAATCCGCCGCTTGGCTTGCTCAAAACAGGAAAAGGATCGGTCCAAGGGATCCGCTCATTTGTGCCGAATTCGCAACAAAAAAAAACGGAGAGGGAGGAAAAAAAAACAAACATTCCATTCATATTAGATGTCGAATCTCCCGTCTTCCACTTCTGTCTTATTTATTTCTATCGGCCTCGGATGAAGATGAAAACCTTAAAAATACTCGTTGACCCCACGTTGAGAAAGAGGTTCCCGATTTTGTCCCATTTCCCCCGTCCTTTTTTTTGAAAGATTTTCTTCTCGCAACATATCCCCGGATTGAAGATTTATTCCCAACAGGACAAAACAGAAACGTCGATTTCAAAATGTGAAAAAAAATGTCGCGCGAAAATTTCACCATCGTGAATCTCTCTACCTCAAAAGAAAAAACAAAACCGGCCCCGTCATTTTTTCGGACATTCGAATGGATTGGATATATGGGGGGTGGGGG
>JAIQCU010001986.1:0-14779 GCA_022114935.1 Leptestheria dahalacensis
GGCTCGACGGTAATATCATATCAAATATAAAATCATTGACAACACCAGCCTTTTTTGGGGGTTTTAACCCCTGATATATCTTATCAATATAGTTTTAAATTCTTGTAAGAGGCCTTAGAAATATCGATATTTTGATACCAAATTTTCATATCTAGTTTAGTACTGATAAATCACGTATCGATTTTTTTAATGAAGTGATTAAATCATATTTTATCGACGATAATCGAAAAATCAAAATATGGATTTTCTAAAAAAATACAGAAATTGCTTTCCTGTTAAATTTCAACGGAACGAATTTTTTTTAACGAAATGTCAAATCAAATTTTAAAAGGCGATAATCAAAATATCCAAATACCGATACTTTGATATGGAAAGTAATTTCCTGATACATCTTACCTACATACTGAAACGACAAAATCAGCATATCGTTCAAACCCTGACAGCTACTGCTGTTCAACTATTTGCTACAAATCATTCGCCATATCTTTCACTGAATGTAACACTACTCTTTAACAACTAAACAATTTACCAAAGAATGCTGTTTAACAAAGGCAATGTAAGTTCTTACTTTTACTAATTAAATTTAATTAGTATTTAGTGGTATTTATATATTAGTCACCTTTCCCAACATGCGCCCAATGAAGTAATAATGCTTCGGGAAATCCGGCACTAATGAGGCAACAGCCGGGCTGGGATACAGGAGGTTATCGTGAGTCAGTCGAAAGAATCCCCGGTTAGGATCGAAGCACGTCTTCAGCAGTTCGGAGAGGAATTCGCGGAAGATTCCGCCGCCGTCTATTCCGGCCTCGTCTAAACCCACGGCATTGGCCAGTTGGACTCTCATCTTCAGCTTGAGGTTGGGTTCTAGAAAAAAAAAGCACGAAATAAACATATTTTCTTATTTCATTATAATTAAACTAGTATTTTATTATTTATAATATCATAATATCTCAATTTAATTCTCCTACGAATGAATAACATCAATATATACTTAATTCATGTTGTTATTTCACCATGATAATGTGCTCTTTAACACTTAAATATCAATTAACTATAGTTACTACTTAACATTACTTAATTCCACAATTACATATCACCGTTTAAAGTTACCGTTTTCAGGTGACAGTTTATCAAAGGCGTCCTCGTAGATATAGTTTCGCCGGATGAGGACCTGAATGGACGGACCCTGAAGGAAATTGACCGCCTCTCCCTGATTCTGCGACTTGTCGGCCGTGATCCACTGCTGCCACATGCGCACGCGCTCGGTGAACGAGAAGATGAAGGGAATGTCGCGAAGAATGGCCAGAGTCCGCATCATTCGCGTCGACAGCAAAACACCTGCGGAATCTTCTGCTCGCAATGCACCAAAAAAAACATCAATTAAATTAAAATCTTGTAATTCAATTTAAATTTGCATAAAAATCGTGTATCTTTTTATAACTGTAATAAATTTTTAAAACTTAAATTAATGGCATGTAATAATTTCAGTTAAAAAGATAAGTTCAATTAAATTAAAATTACTATTGAATTTAACGAGAAAGACAGCTCACTTACCCATATCTGTTCGAGTAAGTGGTTTGACGCTTCTAAACGGCTCTTGAGTCCTAGCCGACCCCAGAGGTAGCTGAATACTCCTGTCCGTGGGTAACGCTACCCGGCTTGATACCCAAACCCAGGCCGGGCAGAACGGGCGGCGGGTATCCCTTGAATGCAGCTGTCGTACAACGTTGACGGTGGCCTAAAACAGCATAATTTCTTCAGTTAAATTACTCAGTTGATAAGTCCATTTAATTAACCGATAATTAAGCAGAAATAGCGTCATTTGGAAACTAGAATCCTCTAGATTATGACGTCAAGTACTCTAATTCAAATTAATTAATTAATTGCTTCATAGCTAATGAAGTGTGTTAGTTTAAGAGTAATTCAATCACTCTATAAAGGTGGATCCACTCGGCGGTGTCCGTTTCCTGACGACTGTGACCTTTGCCGTGTTCCGGGTAAAGACCCAAGGTGACGGCAGGCCGCGATTCCGGATAGGCCAACTCAACCAAACCGAGACAGACGTCGCGAAGGACGATGGCCATATCCACCAACTCGACTAGCGTGAAAGGCATCCCTCCACTCAACCCTGAACAGAAATGATTTTTTNACAAAGAAAAGTTAAAGGAGCAGGGGGCAATATTTTCAAAGGTCAAACAAATTCAAATAGGCTGTGAAAGTCTTTAGCGTTTGAAAAGAAACCCAGCAAAAGGCCAAAAATAACCAACTCGGTCAAATGGTTATACGAAATGCGAAGAACGTCGAGAAATTTCAACTGTTGAATGAATGCCACGGCGATGAATAAAAATTAGTCTCAGACTGCTGAACAGTGTTCTGAAATTATGCAGAAATTACATTCTATGGCTTTACAAAAAAAAACGTCTAGTTACGTTTTCTAGAAACTCCGACTTGGCCGCTTGACGCAAGTTTTTCAAAATATTACAAATGAAGTGAAATATTCACAAACGAGTTAAAGAATTAGAACCATTAACACGTTACGTGAACATAACAAAGGAAAATAGAACACAGGACCTTCTTATTTGAAATTAGATAAAGTTTCATAGATCTATGTTCTATACAGCAACATACACACCTAGATTAATATTGAAAAATACCAGTAACCCCTTTATAGAGACGGTAAAACCCTATATAGTAAACATAGATAACCTAACGTAATCTATACTGTAGTACCCTGACACAGTACTGGACTTGCCCCGGGTCACGACCTGATTCTCTCCCTCGGTACATGATTCCGATACAACAAAAAGAACGGTACATTTGAGGTGGTAAGCATAGCCAGGCAGTTATCTGTTCCTGTACGGTCACAGTTGACCTTGAGAATCTTGAGATTCCCGATCCTTAACTGTAGCTATGTAATCTAATTTAATTTTTCAATTTTTCTTTACAGCGAAAAGTAATTCAGAATCAATTCCCCAATAAATAAATATAAAAAAACGATACCCATAGTTTGTCCGTAGAACTCGACGTCGTCCAGGGTAACCAGCAAATGACTAAAAAGGGAGCAAAAGACGTCCAGCGCCGGAACCAGACGATCCGCTTCCTCCCTGTTCAAGGCCACTCCTCTGGCCAGTAGCTGAATGAGCATCGTGTCCGACTTGCCAAACAGGGAAACCTGCTTCTCTCCCTTGACGTACAGCCACAATTGTCGCAGAAATGACGACTTGAAGGCCAATGTATAAAGTAATCTGCACCAAAAAAATTCAACTTTATCGACTTGTACAATGTGGTCCCGAATGGCGGAAAAATTATAAAAAATTTAAAGTTTAGGATTTTATTTTGGCTAAACTTACAGACCAATTTAAACGGAACTTTACAAGTGCAATGATTACTACTAGGTGTACATCCGATATTTTTTGGGCAGTTATATCTTTGAAAGTAGACGAGCCATAAGCAATCAACTTTTCCTCAGCAAAAACACATTTCGACCGGTCTAAACTATACTTGTAGTACAAATTACTGATAACAATATCACGCAAATAACGCTAATAATATACTAATAGAATCAATCATTGTAAAACGAACTTGAATTTCCTACTTGTTAGAATATGCCAGCACTGTACCATTAATCTATTTAGAAATAGATTCATGGTACAGTGTAGGTAAAGTAAAGGTACAGAACTGTATGGTTACGTAATATTAAGTATTACTGAAAAACTTGCCTGAATTTATGCAAAGCCAGTTTGTTGGACACGAGCAGATGGTGGGCGATATCGCACAGTCGAGAAACGACCTCCGAGTGGTGACTGACAAGGTTAGCGAATGTCTGAACGGTGGAGAACTCGTTGAGAATCCCGACGCAGCGCTCCAGGACCTAATTCCACACGGTAAAAAAATTACTTTACCGACCTAAAAGTTAACTACATTTAAGTTAACTGGATAACAAGAAGCCTACATACTGAGCTTTCAATAAAATAATTTGCGTATTGAATATCAAATGATT
Source organism: Leptestheria dahalacensis (assembly GCA_022114935.1). Lineage (NCBI taxonomy): Eukaryota > Metazoa > Arthropoda > Branchiopoda > Diplostraca > Leptestheriidae > Leptestheria > Leptestheria dahalacensis. The sequence continues at coordinate 4,001 of JAIQCU010001986.1, forward strand.
CATGATACTGTACTATACGTTTATATACCGGAATGATGTTTACAACTTAACATAAAATTAGCATTATACAGTAGTTAATATGCTGATTATAAACTATGACGATATTATATGATACAGTACGGTCTACAGCATTAGAAAAAGGGTATTTGCTGGGGGGAAAGTTAATTGCTCTTTGCTCGTTTACTTTCAAAGACACAGCAGCCACAAAAATAGCGAAGGTAGGCCTAATACTACTTCATACATGTGTCAAGTTTGGTCGAAATCGGTTTGTTAGTTTTGCCAAAATAAAATCCTTAAAAGTCAGATATTATTATGAACATCCTAAATTCAGGACCTCTTTTTTTGCTATAGACTGCACAATACATACAGTATTTGTAAAGTATGATGGATGATTGACGCAAGTAAATTAAACTACAGCTTATAATGTAGTTAGCATTAAGAGTAGTTAATTACTAATCTACTATAATGATATTATGGAATATGATGCAATATATATCATAAGTATAATTTGCTGTTTGAAATTCACGTACCTATATTTATCAACAGTACTGATACGACTTTATATGAAATTTGCGTAAAAATTTAATCAAATAACATAAACAAGTTGGAAAATACTTGTTGCTCAGCGGCATTGGGTAATTCCTCTTCGTCCTCGTCCTCCTCGTCAGCGTCCGAACCGCCGTTATAGACATCGGCTTTCCTCTGCAAGCGGCGCAGACACGGAGTCAATTTGGCCAGACACGAAATGTACTTGATGAGCACGTCCTCGGTGTCAATGGCTGCAAAATTAAACAGGTTTTAAGTGAAAAAAAAGCTGAACGGTGCTGCTAGTGACAAGTGGTAAAAACCTGGATAATTGGTAGCTAGAAGAAGGATAGCATAGAGCGTCCACGGATTTCCATACAGAGTGGAATCGCCGCAGATGGTGTCAAAGAGTTGGCCCAACGGGAAAGATGTCGCTGTGGCAGCCAGCGACGGTAATATGTAGTAGTTGACCGCGTCGGAAAATTGATCGCTGATGAAATTGGCCGAAAACTGACGTAAAATCAATTTCCTGTAACAGAGAATTATAATTTAACAATTTAAACCAAATAAATTTAACAAATTTGATCCGTTGCCTGAAGTGTTAATATCCGAGGAATGAAATTGCATGTGGATTATTTTTAGTAATTTACGCGGCTGCTTTTATTTGATGTTTATGACACGTATTTTATTTATAAAATAAAGCAGCAATGAATAATAACAAATTAACAATTCATTTTACGAAACCATGATTTACAGTAACGACTGGCAAATAAATAAGAATTAGTAATGAATTTAAACCGTAATGAATATTATAATTAGATATTAATTGCCACCGTATCATAAATCTGGTATAGGGGGAAGCTGTACCTGAAATTCGCCTCCTCTGAGACTGCAATAAGATTCAGTGGCTCTATTAGGAATTGCAAAAGGCACGCTGACAAAGGTGTCGGCGCACGCGTCGTTTTTTCCATCAAGGGCGGGATTTTTCGGTCCATAATAAAACGCAATTGGGAAAAGTAACCTGCAGCAAGAAAAAGACATTGATTTTTATCACCATTATGTAAGGTATGATGTCAGTTACCGGAACCGGTTAAAATGCGGAATATTAAACTGTAACTTCGGTGGCCGTCTTCTTCGCCCAACGCTGTCTGCCAGTACTTCCTGCTGAGGAATATCTCCAGCATTCGCCACTGCGGACCTACAGAAGATATAATCCCAAAAATGACTAGGAAATTTAAATATGCAAACGTAATGATAACAATTATAATGATCCATTAATAGTGGCAATAGCAGCACAATTAAATACTAGTTACTAGTTTTATTGGAACCACTGAAGTGGAATGGTATGGGTTTACCAAGGGGATCTCGGGCTTGTTTCATTTCCGCGCTTATAACTTGCTCGATGTTGAGTAACGTCAAGTGGATGAACCTGGCCACCCGATACGTCCACACGGAATCGGCCGCCCCACACGCTCTGACGACGGACGACGCATTCTTGACCACGTGGGGTGTCAACCAAACCTGCATAACATTGGAATACCAGGATGCTTCATTTAAGAATAGATGTAGATTGTCATAGATTAAATTAATGTACCAATCTAGCGCCGTCTGTATGTTTGCTGTAAAAGAAATTCACTTTGGCCATAAGGATGCCGAGTAAACTGCTGTCGACATTCTTGGAAGACTTCTGTAATGCGTCAAATTCTTGTCTCTGCACGCCCTTTTGGATCTGTTGAGTGCGAAACCTCCGGTAGAAGGCCTGGATCTTTATGGCGCTATGCACTTGCCTCCTATGTTCCTGCAAAATACCAAAATGACTAATAGTTTTCATTTCAAGCAGAATTCAGTGTACGGGGCAAACCTCACGCTTCAACCGTTCCAACTGAACTTTGTGGATAAGATTGTCCCGCTGGTTGTGCCTTGAGTGGCCTCCGAGACTCTGAACGGGTCGGCGTTTGAAATCGCCCTCGAAACTGAACATCTTTTGACTGAAATAAAGAATGCAGGTTTATTCCTATCGTTTATTAAGACACGCGAACAATTACTTCATATTCATAAAGAGAACAGGGAAACAAGAGGAATTGTCAACACCAAGCAGACAGCTAAAAGTGTTAACCGCACACTTACTTTGTTTTTATTTAACAACCGTGATCGACAATTCGAGCTTAAACAGCTGCCGCTAATCAAAGATCAACCGAAAAGGAAGGTGTCACTGTCTGTTTCGTTCAAAACTCTAATTTTTAGCTGCTGCACTCGATTAAGAAATTTGCCCTTGTTGAAATACTTCCCTTGCTTAGTGGTAGGTAGCAAAATACACACAATCACCTCCAGCGTTGCCAAGTTCATACTTATCAACAGGAAATTTTTATTTAACATTTCATGATATAATATTCAACATGGAATGATATAATAACATAATATTTTATATGCGCAAATAAGAATAAAAAATTAAAAGCCGTATTCAAGTTTATCAAATCGTTTATGCCTGTGTAGATATTTTATTTATGTTAGTTAAGTAGTCCAGTTACCTAACCATTAACCAGGAGTAATGCATGAATATTTAATAATTCAAATGCTTTAAATGCCGGCTAATTACGAAATCAACAAACGCTTTACAGAGAATTAGCAAGGTTGAATACGACAAAACAGCGAAACTATTTACGGAAAGCAGGAAGATTTCTTTAGTTCACTACACTCTTAGAGCATATATATATGCTCTAAGACTACACTGAATCTGGTAAAAATCTACATTGTATTGAATTAATTATGCATTTATTTCTAACATGCCACTGTTAACCTATTAAGCTTTAATTCCTTCTATCGTTTATTGACGACATCGGCTGGAATGGATTAACAATTTAATTCTTTTGATCAAAATTAATCATCATTCGTAGTCTTTATCAAGTGTAAGTGTATGTTTTTATTATATAACAGAATCCGTAATACAGTAATCTAATTTATAGCTATTTTTATATAATTTTGGCTAAACTAACAGCTCAAAATCACTGAGAATTTCAGGTTATATGACTAATATATAGTACAATCGTCAAGTAAATTCCTATTGCCATATTTTTATCCTGCTGTACTATTTTTTGGAGAACAGACTGCACATATGTATAACAGATTCAACCATAAAGTCAAGTTTATTTCAGGTTCATTAGCATAACGAGTTACAAAAAAATTGAAAACAAGAAATTTATTTCTTGCAGTGTCCACGGAAGGCTTTGGCCATTTCGAGAAAGCCCTTTTTGCCGCTCTTGTTTTTCACGTTGACAATTTCGTAAAAGTGAGCTCCCACTTTCTTCTTCTTCTGAGCTCGCTCCATTTTCCTCCGCTCCTTCGACGTCAGTTTCTTGCGCGGATTATCGTCGTCGTCGTCTCCTTCTTTCACCTTCCTCTTTCTCGTATTGTCCGTCACTTTAAATTTGCCGCTATTGGTCTTTTTGACAATGGTACGACCCTTAACCTGAACCGTTTTCGGTTTCATTTTCTTCGTCTCTTCATCCTCTTCCTCTTCTTCGCAACTTTCGCTTTCCCCCTCTTCGTCGTCTTCCTCCTCTTCCTCCAACTCTTCATCTTGTTGCGCTTCCTTTTCCGTCTTTTCGTCACCTTTTACTTCCTCCACCTCCTCCTCTTCGTCAGTCTCTTCTTCTTCCGCTTCGCTACCATCGGCAACGTCTTCCTGCTTCTCCAGCGGTTTCACATCATCTCCTTCGTACTCCAAATCGACGCGGATTTTGCTGAAATCCTGGGCGACCTTGGGTTCGAATTTCTTGGCTTCTTCGGTTTTCTCACTGGGGGCCTCGGCGTTCTCCCTCGTGTCCGGCGGTGCGACGAAGAACGGCAGTTTACCCCTCTGGAAATCGTTGAGCACCATTCGCGAAACGGCGTTCACGTCGGGCTCTCCTCCTTTTACCAACTTTCCCGTGCGCCTGGCAACTTGATCCAGAAAATCGCTCGGATCCTTCCAAGAAGTCATCTTGTACATTCGCCGGATGTACTCGGGTTTGACGCGCTCCAGAACCGTTGGGATAAAATCTTCCGGACTCTGAAGGTTCTCGACGCGAACGACGCCCTACAGAAAATGACAAAAAATTAAGTAACAACACAAACAACATTAAACTTGCTATATTACCTTCAAGACTTTTTCCTCATCAGTTTCACCAGTTGGGTAGACCACTCCAGGACAATCGATCAGGAAGATCCTCTTCATTAACGTAATGTACTGCCATACTTTGGTCTCTCCTGCGATCGGCGCCACCTTGCAGACCTTCTTTGAGCGCAGGGTATTGATTACCGACGATTTGCCCACGTTGGGGTAACCGATGAAACCAACGCTAATCTGCTTCTTGTCCGTGTGTAGCTTACTGAACTGGCGCAGTAGGTTGATGAGCGATCCTTTGCCAAAGGGATGGGTCAACGAGGACCTGAAGGCCATGGTGGGAAACTCTGCGCTCAGGGTTTTCACCCATCGCTGGGTTACCCACGTGGGGACTAAATCAACTTTGTTTAGGACGAAAAAGAGATGCTTGTGAATTTTCTCCTTTTTCAAGTACTGCTCGACTTGCTTGCAGCGTGTGCCCATTGGGTCCCTTGCGTCCAAAACCTGAAAGAACGACACTTAATTAGGTCAATATGATTAAAAGTAAGATTATGAGAGTACCTGAATAATAACGTCAGACGAGTCGATGACTTTGTATAGTTCACCCCAAATTCTCTTGCTGAGCCCGGCTTTCATAATCCACTCGCGACTCAGATCTTGCGGGTCAAGCGAGTCCTTTACCAGGTCCTTGTCTTTGACCACATCGTAATCTGTCTCCTGTTGCTGGGCCGACGAAACATAGGTTTCCAGGTCAGCGTTGGCAAGGCTCGGGCGTTTCCGACTCTTCCTGGGTCCGAAAGTGCTCTCAAAACTCTGAGTGTCGAGAAGATGGACTCTCGAGTACTTGGCGCTTTCATTCAGCAGCGAAATTGGCAGCTTGGTTTGCTTCATGACCACCTGGTACGGGTCTCGGATGGCTTTTCCCAGTTCTTCTTGAAACTTTTGAAGTGCACTCTGACCAACCTGGAACAGAAAGATTCACATCGAATCTGGAAAATAATAATTGGAAATGGGTGCAGAGCGAGTCAGAGGAAACAACATACCACTCGAATATTCCCGAACCACTTGCGATTGGGTTCAACGCGGGCGACTGTACCTTCGGGCAGCTTCGACTGAAAGGGAGCGGGTTTGACTACTTTTCCATACTTGTCGTGTTTCGCTTTGAAATTCCTGTACATCTGCAGTCTCTTGATAGTGGATTTATCTCGGACTTTGCCAGCTCCTTTTACAGCCGACTTTGGTCGATCGGGATTCATACTGTGGCCCGACCTGTTAAATCCATCATTACTCCCCAGCTTACTTTTTGATCTCTCTTTCAGTTTCCCCATTTTGAATTAGGTTTGAATGTAAGTGAGCGCTGACGACGTGTTGGAGCAACAGATACCACGCTGCACGTCAAGTTCACTGCGCTAAACACGCGCTTGTACAACCGTCTGCTAGTCCAAGTTTAGTAATCGGGACCAAATTATGCAGCATTGCCAGAAAATCATGAAATAATGTAATGTAACGTGTCCATTCAGTTTAAAACAGAATTACTAGTTTTTTAGTTATCATTTACACTAAAGGAAATTTTAATTTGCTAATGTTGGAGTAGATACGATTATTAATTTAAGTCATTTTAAAATAGAATTGTAAAATTTTTAATTGTTCAATTCAATCCGGTTCATTGTTTCTTTTAAACCCAATTTTAATATTCTAAACAGATAATTCAATTTAAACTCCTCTGAATGACTCGTAATCCACTTTTCACTAGTGTTGTGGAATTCCTTTGTCTTAAGACCCTAATCATCTTGATTTTGAATCATTCGTTATGTTTGTAGACTATGATTATAGATGCATATACATTATTATTATTATTATTAATATTTTTAATACATTACTTATATTTTATAGATAATATATGTAGATAAAGATTAGTGTCTATGGTGAAGCAGCGTTGCCGTTTCTTGTCAGTATAATTTTACTGTATTTTGAATGAATGTTTTGTTGCTCTGGTTCGTTTGTTTACATTGTTTAAGCATTATCTAGTAAAGAGTCCATGGCCCACACTTCACTGCGTCTCCTTAAGACTGGAAAAAGCCTCATCAACAGCGTTACGTGTGAAACCCGCGCCCACTTAACACCAGAAATCTGCTTGAAATTAATTACGCCCGACTCTCCCCTGTGGCACCAAAAGGTAGACGTTGAGGAAGCGCATCCTTTAGGAGAACCGTTTTGGGCATTTTATTGGCCTGGAGGGCAATGTTTAGCAAGGTAGTCGGTGGAAAACGTTTTCATATATTAGATTGATTTTGAATGTAACGTCCTTGTGAACGATAGGTATATCCTCGACTGTCCCGGCACTGTCGCGGGGAAACGCATTCTAGATGTGGGTGCGGGCTGTGGAGCAGTCTCTATCGCAGCTGGGATATCCAAAGCTAAACATATCATTGCAAATGATATAGATCCTTGTAAGTTTATGTTTAAATTATGTCGTCCTAAATTGTAAGTGTGTTTACCACAGTGGCAATGGATGCGGTAAAGTGCAATGCAGAACTCAACGGAATTTCATCTCTCACTCTGGACCAATCAGATTTGATAGGAACCCCTTGTGAGGATGTTGACGTAGTTCTTCTGGGTGACATGCTTTATGATGCAGCGTTTGGAAACCAAGTCTTGTCGTGGGTTAGGCTTCTAAAAAGAAGCGGGAAATCGGTTCTAGTCGGTGATCCCGGACGCGACGCCCTTCGATCGGCGACGTTTCAAGAGAACCTCCGGTGCCTGGCCAAGTACGAGTTAGATCAACAGACCAAGGCAGAAAATAATGGGTTTAGTTGTGCCAGTGTGTTTTATGTAGTCTGAGATATGTCTAATTACAATAAACACCATATCATACATTTTTTTTATTTACCGAAGTCAAATACACTGTAGTAGTGTGCTCAGTTAAATGTGGAATTACTGAAATTGAACGTTTCTTTGTATGATCGAATGTAAATGATTAACAGAAAGCCTTAAATGTTTTAGAGCTTAGACTAGGGTTGTACCGATATATCGATACTGATATCAAACAATGGAAATATCGACGAATTTTGGTTCAAAATATCGTATCGAGTATCGTAGCGATAAGGACTTTCTGTTATATGGTCTCTACCTGGTTAAACATTGATAAATCGATGAAGTTTGATTCGATCTATCGAATCGAAGTATCGCATCGAAAGAAATTTCCTGATATCGAAAAATGATCGAAATCGCTTTTTTATATGCGAATTCGACATATCGTATCGAAAATATCGATATGTCAGAAATTCGAATTTAAAATAATTATGTTTGTTCTGTCTAGTACTTCCACTTACATATAGAATTCCTCGGCTATTAATTTGACAACAGAGAAAATAATTCACTGTTAAGACAGGGAAGTTTAATTGATACAGTTTGAGAACAGTTTAAAAAGGTAAGGTTTGGAGGGAAAATAAACACCATTATCCGCTTTTTTCAATGTCTATGAAACGACTGTCATAGTATTATGCAACACGAACAAACGTGAACTTGGTGGAAACACTACTTTGTTTTGCCCTTGTACAAATTCTCAAATTAATCCTTTTTATTGAAGAATTATTGCTAGCCGAATAATGTTTTGTCGAACTGCGACTAATCTGGCGAACCGAGGTCAAGGCTTGAGACATTCGCTTTGGTGCTTCCTTCCCCGTCGAAACCATCAAGTTTCCATAAATCAGCAGTTTGAAAAAGCAGCCGTGTCTTCTCTACCGGGCCTCGACAAATTGTCTCAAGATGAAATATCTCGTGTTAATTTCCTGTTACAAGGGGTAGCATCAGGTCAAAGGGCTAGTCTCGCACAGGCCATCACGCTGGTGGAGTCGCAGCATCCTCGGAAGAAGCTACTCGCCCAGTACCTGCTCAACCAGATCCTACGACATCGCCATTTATCCAGTCAGAGTGCAGACGATTGCTTCAGAATTGGTATATTAGTATTCCGTATTCTTATTTTGCCATTTAAGACTTTTTTTTTCTGTATTAATAGGGTTATCCGGACCTCCGGGTGCGGGGAAGTCCACGTTTCTCGAGGCAATGGGAAAGTACCTTACAAACGAAGGACACAAGCTAGCCATTCTTGCAGTAGATCCTTCGTCAGCAACCACTGGAGGTCTGTATACATTGAGATATTGAAACTTTAAGTTCAAGGCTATCAATAATTATTTTTCCTCTGAGACGAAACTTTGTATTCGCAGGTTCGTTACTCGGAGACAAGACCCGAATGCCCGAACTAAGTCGAGATCCCAGTGCCTACATCCGGCCGTCTCCGTCTTCCGGTCATTTGGGCGGTGTTACTCGTTCGACAAACGAAGCCATTCTCATGTGTGAAGCAGCGGGTTTCAACATAGTCTTCATTGAAACAGTCGGTCAGTCACACCTCCTTGACATATTCGAAGTAAAACATCTAAACTGAGGACTTGAATCTATTTTCAGGCGCTGGGCAGTCAGAGTATGCATTAGCTGATATGGTAGACCTGTTCGTCTTGTTGCTACCACCTGCAGGGGGAGACGAACTCCAAGTATGACTATGAATCATCCTATGATAAATGAGCCGTTACGTAAACTATATTTGAGTGACTCATTCTGAACATTATGTTAAGAAAATAACATCTCAGCTTAAAATTTAAAAATAGCTTTAACTGATTTTAATTACATTAACTATTAATTTTACGTATGTATATTATTATTTACAATTGCGTACTGAATTTTTTTATATTATTCAGATATGATTCGGTATTACGATATAGTATTTAATTTATGGTATATTAATCATGTAACTAGTAGAATGGCAATCTTAACATAGATATATGAGGAGTACCCTAATTTCATCATTCGTATTACAACGTAATTGAAAGTGCTCAAGATAAGTGTGATACCAAGTCTACGGGTTAGTTATTGCAATTCATATGTGTGTTTATAAGTTTCATGCCTTTGTAGGGTTTGAAACGAGGCATAGTAGAAAAGAGCCACCTCGTCGTTGTGAACAAATCGGACGGCGACTTGGTTCAACCGGCCATCAGAATGCAGTATGAATATACCTCTGCCCTGAAGTTCATGCGCCCGGCCAGCAAGAACTGGAGACCCAAGGTTCGGTTTTCAATTCCAACTGTTGTAACTGTCATTAAAGTTTTATTTGTTTATAACCGTATTTGCTTATCTAGTTCTTATTTTTGCTTTAAATGTGATTTAATGTTTCATTCTATCTGTTCTCCTTCTACTGGTAGGTGCTACGTGTATCGTCCTTAACCAGGGAAGGCATACCAGAGCTGTGGTCCACAATGCAGGAGTTTCGAGACAAGATGATCAAAACGGGCGATTTCCAGGAAACCCGCAGGAAACAGCAGAAAATCTGGATGTGGAGCCTTATTACTAGCCAAATTCTTGAGGTAACATGCTTGAGTTCGCACAAATCAATACAATTTTTTTAAGTTAGGATGGCTGATTAGTTTAATAATCTGTTAAGTATGGTAACTTGGTGAGCGTCAAGGATACATCGATCCTGAAAGCGCAAACAAGCGACAGGCCTAATTAAGGCAGTTCCCCTTTTTTTGCTGTGAAACTCAATTAACTGCTTGAATATCGCACCAGGTGTTTAAGAACAACGTCAACGTAAAAAATCATATTGAGGAGCTGGAGCAGAAAGTGGAAGACGGTTTAATAACTCCAGGCTACGCTGCTGATACTTTGCTTCATTATTTCGCGCCCGACGCCACTGTATAACCGTTAATCTGGATGCAGATGATAACAGTTGCTGCAATAGCGTGAGAGTGTGTACAAAATGCTGCCTTTGTATGTCTTCTTCTTTAGATTACATTTAAAATCGAAACGAGATAAACGGATGCTTAGGTAGTCGAAGGTGTATTATTACGTAACATTATTCTTGTGTTATGTTGGGGCACACTAAACGTGACTAGTTTAAAGGGAAAAAGTGAAGATACGCTGGCCAAACTGTCCCTTAGCCAGTATCCTTCCGGGCTGGAGGTTGCGCACCAAACCCTGTCGGAGGGAATTCACCTCGTAACAGGACGTCTCGCTGCTCGCCATCTAGGAATCAAGGTTAAAGCGGGTAAACTCAATTACCTTTACGTTAGAGACAAGCGAGAGTGCCTTACCTCGTTGGC
>JAIQCU010001987.1:0-14325 GCA_022114935.1 Leptestheria dahalacensis
TATCTATCTATCTATCTATCTGTCTGTCTGTCTGTCTATCTATCTATCTATCTGTCCTTGTATCTATCTATCTTTCTATCTGTCTATCTATCTATCTATCTATCTATTTATTTATCCATCTATCTATCTATCTCTCTGTTTGCCTCTGTGTCTATCCGTCTATTTATCTGCCTTGTATGATAGACATTACAGTGAATTCAGCAAAAGCACTTGAATATAGAAATTTATCAGGTGCTAACCGTACTTAATGTAAGCAAACTGTAACACTCAACAGACGATTACTACGTCAGAGAAAAAGTTCAAACTAAAACCTGAACATTTCATGCGAATGAAAAATAATTTAGTAATAACTTATTTAATGATCAGATGTTTATACAGATTTGATAGGTTGTTTAGAGTACTTAATTCAAGCAGAGTGTTCATTTCAGAGGCGATGACTACGTCAGACAAGGAATGCGTAACACGCGGCAGTCGGTGGCGATGCACTTGCCGCGCTGCAATGGTGGCGACAGAAAACAGTTTAAACCATTTAACTTTTCTTGCCTTTCAACCAACAGACAGGCCAATCGGGAAGGAAACACCGCTCTTAGTGAAACCATGCGAATAAACAGACAAGCAGCTGGAGAGGTCCCATGTGGCAACTCTATACACTCTTGATGCACATCCATTTACATAGGATCGAAATGTATATTCTAGCTAATCCAATATAGACTGGCATTTGATACTGACTTAACTATAGGATACAAGAAACTGTTTACATCAATATATCCTCAAGTAATTAAGTTAGTATTTGTTGGATTCTTGAACTATAACATCTATTGTTTATACTAGAAATTATATGTTATTAAGCTCTATTAATAAGATAAAAACACGGTAGCCTTCCCTTAAGAATAAACGTCAATAAGCCGGGTTTACCTTCGTCTATATTGGCCCTTAATGAAGTGCGTACACACACAACAGGCGAACGGGAAGCTTACACAAGACTGTTTGGACAATAAGCCTTATTATTTATCAGATTATCAGCTAATAACATAATTAATATTCTTTAATCTTGTATCTTATTCATATCTGTTTTTTGCAATTGAACCAATCGGTATTTGTTAATAATTAGTATTTAAACTTAAACAGAAAAGAACAAATGTGGGAATAGTATCGACAAAAGCTAACTACACAAGACTTAATGATCATTCATGTTCATATTAGCAGATTATCAATCAGTAATCCAATTAATGAAATATAAAGGAATATAATTCTATATTATAACGATATAAATGAAAATCATGAACTCATTGATATTAATTAATGTTTAAATTATATCCAATAATGTTTTATATTTTTATCGCTAGATGGCGTTGCTAATACGCGATTGTCCTTTGGAAACTTTTGGCGCGCAAGTCGGCAGCAGACCGCTCAGATTTGCCCAAGTGTGTCCATTTTGTATTTTATCGTCGTTTCTTTTACACACAGCAAGTCGACAACATGAGCAAGGCTATTTTACGATTTGTTAAACTGACTGAAAATGCCTTCGCCCCTACTAAAGGAAGCAAGAAAGCTGCTGGTTATGATCTCTACAGGTATTGTTTTCTCGTCTGTACGCACGAGCCGATGGCGTTTTGAATCACGTGTTTCAGTTTTACTGTTTTCTGATCGAGTGATAAAACTGTTTTCTTTCCAAAATGCAGTGCCTATGAATACGAAATCCCTCCACGGGGGAAGATGCTCGTCAAAACTGATATCCAGATCGAGCTTCCGGAGGGGTGCTACGGACGCGTGGCTCCCCGTTCGGGACTCTCGCTGAAGAACCACATTGACGTTGGAGGTATTCGTACCTGTACGCATTTGTGATTATCGTATATCCCAACGTGCTTTCTTGAATAGCGGGAGTCATCGACGAAGACTACAGAGGTAACGTGGGCGTTGTTCTCTTCAACCACGCGGACGAGATCTTCAAGATCAGAAAGGGAGACCGTGTCGCTCAGCTCATCTGCGAAAAGATCTTATACCCTGAAATCGAAGAAGCCAAGGTATGTATAACTGCTACATCAACCAAATTCTAACATGTGTGTAACATATAACGATTCTCGCAGACACTGGAGGACACAGAACGGGGAGAGAACGGCTTCGGTTCGACGGGGACCAACTAATCCCACTCAGAAAGACCATCTCACGTTTTTTTTTCTCTGCCAAATCTATTGATACATGGAGTTGACATCACCTCGCCGTTTGCTCGTCACAAAAAGAATTTCATTTGGCACTTGGCCAAAGTCCACCGAGAACGTGTTTGTTTTCCATTTTCTTCGCTTTTTATATACTTTTATTTCTATTCTCCTTTTCACGTGTTTTAACTCGATTGAGTCTAGTAGTGGCAGCAGATGAAGGAAACGACTGTTGTTTGTTCCCAGCAACTGTGGCCATTTTAAAGTGTTGCAAATAAACGTCATGTTGAATGTCGACGCGCCAGTCAAGCAAGCCTGTTCTTTGCAGTTTCTATTTCCATTTTGGCATTTGTGCAGGTCCCCCCTCTCCGGTGAAAATGTGAAACGTTAAGCGGACACGGAGCAGCGGGTTGGTTAACGTATCTCGAGTGACACTGTGGCGGAAAAAATGGGACTCCTCCAAAATAGCGCCGCATGGAACAGCGAGAGGTAAGTATAGGAAGGGCCAAAGTAAAACGTGAAACAGGGCGACTGGAGCGCAGTCGTCGTCGTCGTCCTGGCCTCGCTTTTACGCTGGCTCCAAAGAGCAGTTGTATGCAAAAGGCAAAACCAGTTCCGCTGGTAACAGAAGTTCTCTTTCAGTCAGCGATCATCTATCGTCTTGATAGGACACGTCGTTCCCAACGTGAGAACCTGTTCTTAACATCATCCCGGCTGCCTTTTTTTCACATCAAATTCAACACTGAAAGCAGGTGCTTAACTGGCAATCAAACTTGATACCACAGAGTAGATGACCGGCGTCCTACCGACTTACTTGAGGTCAATGTAAGTTGCAATTGAAAGACGTAAGTTAAGAGTGTTCATACTTTGTAATTGTCTGGGGGGCCGGCCGTGATGGCCTGTGCGAGATGAGTCTTTTGGCTGGTCTATTACAAGACGTACGGCTTTTTACTACCGAGGGTTATGTGGCCAAATAGAGAGCGCTTTACTTTGGCATTCCTCAACTTGAAAACTAAAAAAGTTAATTAACTAATTAACTGAAACCTGAACATTGGAATGTGCAACTCTGTTCTTATTCTTTAACTCAAATTGTAACGAACTGTGATATCAACTTTAAAGTATATCGTTGTTGATCCTGAATAGCAGGCAACGACCGTAATAAAATGCAGAGCATGGAGCGCGGGCAAGCAATGACATAACAAGTCGCCAAAGCAGAAAACTTGTTATGTAATACTGTAAGTCGGTAATTTATTAGAGAGAAGGGGGAAAGGGAGGATGTTATCTTGCGCCACTACTTTGTTGGTCTTTTGTTTCAAGCCGGGCTCTTCTTACCAAATGGCAGGGGCCAAATGTCTCCCGTCCGAGGCAAAAACACTCCCCATCTGATATCATTATTCGACTGCATTTTTAACAACTACTGTCATCTATGGCCATGACGAGGTGTTTCAGATTCTACGTGGTGTATACAGGGCTGGCAGGGTGTGTGTGTGTGCCGTAGTCAGCTGATATATAATATCACCAGGCTATGGAAAGTCATTCTCCTGCGAGAGCCACGGGCAACATCTGTGCCAAAATGTGATTAGAATCCCTTATGATGTAGAGCCGAGCGCAGACCTCGTGATCAAGAGGGCCAGAGGACGCTGTCTGCGTCTTCCGGGTCCGAAAAAAGCTAGTGTATAACAGAGTGCTGCATTGAGTCTATTTGCACGAGTTTTGCATATGCTGACGTTCATGGAGTGTCCTGTGCACTTTCAAGTTTTGAGGACACGGGTCTGCACAATCGGGCAAACTTGCTAATGTGCACCCAAGATGAGTCACACGCGGCGATGCTAGATGCATTCCAAGTGAAGTTGCCACTAGCCATATCAGCACGACCTACATTTTCATTATCAGTTTGCATGGTTAACTAGTTTCCTAGCACGTGAGTGCAGCTTCATTTCGATATCAACATAACGTCGTAATTAGATAGCGTAACTGCTGATCAGTAGTTTCAAACATCTTAATGCACTGAACGCGGTTCTAATTCAACAAAGTAGAACCTTTGACTCGATCTGACGATATAAGAAGCGAGCAAGAATAACTGGGAAAGATGGTGAGATATGAAGTGAGAATAGAGAGGTGCGAGAAACATCTCTTGTTTACTTGTCCGATGGCCGTATTTCAAGCGATCTAGCAAGATAGCTGCAACAGCGGCTGCGAGCACGTTCCTACCACCTTTTCCAAGTTTGCCTCCCAAAAAAATTCCTCATCTTTTTTGATCTGTCACGGATCAAGGGACATCAGTGATTCGTGAAATACACTTCTCCTCTCGGTCCTCCGTTCTCGGTAGCTCATATAGAAAACTTCACTGAAACGGTCGTGTGTGTGTGCTGCTTTGTAAACCCTGGGTATGTGCGCTGGGCTGTTTTCTTTTCCACTGTTGCTGCAGTCATGTTGAGAAAATAAATCCGCTCACCGTATGCTGCTATCCCAACAGATACACACCTGTTCCACCCATAACGCCGTAGAATATATGCGCCTTTGATCAAGCGCGGGTTTGCTTTTAGAGGCAGGTACTGCTGAAACCGCTGATTTTCGCCCAAATCCAGCAGGCAGACGGTTAGCAGTATAGGTCGTTCAGCTGGTTTTTGCCTTGGGATGTTACGTCAAGGGGAAACTGTACGCTTCAATCAAACGCTTTTGCCCCGTCAGATGTTTGCTCGTACCGGCAAGTTGAAATATTTGATCTCTTCAGTGCAGAATAGGCCTTCCTCTCCTTTGTCAGACATTTAGATACATAACTTGCCTAATTAACAATGCTGTTGAAGTGTTTAACTTATTACTGTTCAGATCTGGTAATGGGATGAATAACGAAGCAACCGTTACCTGGTTACTAGGATTTAAGAACTCTTATTACTTGAACTTGTTTGACAAGGACTTCGTTGAAACTTATAACGAGATAAACTTGTTTCAATTGTTGTCGAAAGCGTCTCTACGGCTATGCCTTTTCTAAATTTAGACTCTTTTTGTCAAGCCCTGGACCTTTGTTTTCTACCAGATTCTTTTACTTTTCCACTGCATTTTCTCAAATCGTCGCATGTTTCTGTCTCTCGGCGGCGCGTCTCTCTCGTCTTTATTGCTTTTTTCCCCCAAACTTTCTATTTCTTTATTTCAACGTTTGAAGACAACGAGCGATTTCATCGAGGGGTTCGCAAGTCCACGGAAATGTGTTCGAGTTACCAAAAATTTGTTGGAATATGAGACTATGGCTGAAGTGTTCGAGGATTTTCGGACTTGCGAGCCCCTGGGATGAATCTATTATGACTCACGTGGACGGGAAGTATTTGAAGTAATGAAATCGGATACCTATTAGTTTCACAGTGGGAAACAGGGATCGGCCGGGCGGTAATTGCCTCTGTGCTGGTTATTTTTGTACATTAATAAAGAGTGATTTTTTGGGTGTGTGCCTTGGAAGACAGCGGCTAAAAAGATGAAACGTCAACAGGAAGGAGGAGGCAGAGAATTAATTGGGCCGGAAATACACTTGGAAGGGGACGATAAAAACCTGTATCTTGTTATGAATTGTCAACCAAAGTGCAACGGCGGCTCATTAGAGCAAAACTAAGCGCCACGTGCCGTGTATCTTCCATGCTAACTTTTCTTTTTTTTCCAGTTTTTTTGCGGGTTTCCAATTTGCCGCCTGTTTTCCGCCAAAACTCAGCGGCACCCACAAGATCCTAATGTTTCAAACTCGCATAATTGAATGGGAATGATGGTTACGTAGCAACCAGTCTTTGCAGTGGGTGCAGTCTTAGAATGGGGCCGGAATGGCGACGAATGATTATAATGTCTAATCTTTAGGATTTTATTTTGGCCAAACTTACAAATTGATCTTGACCAAACTGTAGGAATGCATTAAGTACTGCTAAGGCTATACTCGGTATTTTTTGGGTAGCTATACCGTTGAACGTGTAGGAGCAATAAGCAGATTGATATTATATGACTGCCAAGCTCGCCTGGGGTTTAGAACTTTCAAAACTCACATCCGCAGCTGGATTGTACCAAGACATTCAAATAGGCCAAGTTCGACTGGCTCGTAGAATTATGCTTCACAATGACTGCCAAGCTCACCTAGGTTGTAGAATGGGTCGGTAACAACGGTGTTTGATTTTTGTGTCATAACCTTTTGCAGACCAAACGACCCTTTGCAGATTAGCCATTCAGGATTGGAACCCAACCGGCAATAATACTGCCAAGCTCACCTATGTTGTAGAATAAGTCGATAGAACCGTTGTTTGACCGTTGGTTGTGTCGTGTAACGAGTCGATTTGGTTGTTGGTATTTGGAAGGAGCGCCTGTTTGCACAAGAGAGAGAGGATTGATTACACTTTGGACTGAGAGCGTTTTGTCTGGTCGCCTTTTTGTGTCGACTCCGGCGTCTATTGTTGTTTGCTGCTCTCTGTGATGGGCATTTGGTGCGAGCTTATAGTTGGGCAACAAATCAACGGTGTTGTGTGTGTGTGGGTTCATACTGACCGGGCTATACGGCTTGTGCCCAGGCCGCCGAGAATTGCTGCGACGAGTAATTGTTTGCTACAATCTCTCCAGTCACGTAGAGCTTGGGTAACAAACGGTGGCGCACGCTGGTCACCCTTATACTACCTCAGCAGGCAAGTCAAAATGAAAATTGACTTTCATCGAAACCTAGATGGATAGATAGAGAGTTAGGTAGACAGACAGATAGATAGATATATGGATAGATAGATAGATGGATAGATAGATAGACAGATAGATGGATAGACAGATAGATAGATAGATAGATAGATAGATAGATAGATAGATAGATAGATAGATAGATAGATAGATAGATAGATAGATAGATAGATAGATGGATGGATAGACAGATAGATAGATAGATAGATAGATAGATAGATGGATAGATAGACAGACAGACAGATAGATAGATAGATACACAGACAGGTAGCTTAAAAAGTGTACACATATACTGACGTTCTAGAGCTTAAAAAAAGGGAATCTCCTTGGTCATTAACAATTAACCAATCCCTGGAGTAAGACGAACTAAAACGACCAAGTAGCATATTTCTGCGTGTCTCGTTCTGTCTAGTCCCAGGACTCA
Organism: Leptestheria dahalacensis; assembly: GCA_022114935.1. Classification (NCBI taxonomy): domain Eukaryota; kingdom Metazoa; phylum Arthropoda; class Branchiopoda; order Diplostraca; family Leptestheriidae; genus Leptestheria; species Leptestheria dahalacensis. The sequence goes on from JAIQCU010001987.1 coordinate 7,273, forward strand.
GACTTGGTATTAAACAAGGACCCAGGGCCAAAGTTACGGTTCCCCTGAGGGGCAAAATGGAACGCCACGGGTGCACAAGTTTCGACTTGTAAGCTTCATAAGGTTTTCAACGTCCTCTTTGATTATTCACGAAGACCGGTACTATAGATTATAGCATACTGAAACCCTAACATTTCAGTGCATTACGCATACAATGGCGTATAAAAAGATACAAACAACTTAACCCCCCCTATAGATTAGGGATTGGAAACATAGCCCTTCTACGGTTAAAATTACTGATGGATTTGATTCATTTCCGCTTGTTTAGTAGCTATTTCAAAGGGGGGGGGAGCGATATCGGTGTGGTTCCCCGGTTGGTTAAACGTGCAAAGCTCCTTAATGCGTTTAGACACGAGACAGTAGCTTCCACGGGAAAGCCCTCTCCCCCCCTCTGTAATGGAGTCATGTTCAATCATTGTCCTAGTAGTTTCAGTCACACTTGTCTGGAATTCTAGCCAGAGAGAGTTAAATAATTGAAATGTTAAAACATTCTGAATGATGGCGTCGCGCTGTAAAACGCTCCAAGAACCCGCAGGAATGCCGTAATTTACGATGCGGGTCAAAATATTATGAATTTATTACCTGTGGCCGCTCGAGTAATGTGCGTTTGTTCCTTTTTTTAAAGACGTCTATTTCCTGTCTGACGGCTTTTTATTTTCTCGTCAACTTGGCGAAGATTGCAAGATCACTGGGTAGCATCATCCTCTCGTGCCAAAAATTATCTCGGTGCCGGAGGTACAGAGAAAAAGATACCCGATTCAATAACCCCGTTACCCGAAAAGTAAAAGGGGTTCGGGTCGGAATGGTTCTTGTTAACTTTGGGATTATATTTTGCTAAAACTAATAGCCCGATTCAAATGAAGCTTTACTAGTGTATCAAATATTACTAGTTCTACACCCGGTATTTTTTTGGTTGTTATATCTTTGAAAACTTGGGTTCCACAAGCGATCGACTTTTCCCCTTTTCATTGCTCTAGACCGTGCAATTTGATAAAAGGAGAGGTGAAATTTTCGGTTAAAAGTGGCCGCTTCTGGGTGAAATAAGAAACTGTTCAAACAGGGCTTCCTTTTAAAGGTCATTAAAAGCGATAAACTTTGGCCGGCTCTGGCATTTCACCGAGCACAAATGATAGACTCGTAATTGAGACAAATCTCGTCGACGAGGTTCCCTTTTCCATTTGCTTTTCCTTTCTTTTTCCCCTCCTCGGCTTTACCCGATTTTATCGCGCCGGTCGTCCCCTTGGTAACAAGCGTACGTCTACCGGTATTTGAATGGGTTTTCAATGGAACCAATATGCCCTAGTAGATGGATTTCCATCTCCATATTCAATTGACTCACCCCCTCTTGCCCTTTGTTGTCAGCCATCGAAAGATATTGCTTCCAAGATCTCTATGACAGCTTCAAATATCACGATTCGATCAAACGACTCGTGTGGAATAGAAACAGGACGTTTAGGAAAATGGAATATTCCAATTCCAAGTTGAGGAATATTCCACAAGTACAAGAAGTGGAATTAGTCTAAACCCAGTAAGAATCGGGAATTTCAAGTAAGGGTGTACTTAGGAATGATTGATGTTTTATGGCTAGTAGGGTGCACGCTGCTATGGGTCTGGAATCTCTATGGCTACTTGTATGTATAGTGTGTGTCCGACAAGCGACCAGCTTACAGGCTTTTCAATTTTGAGGGTCATATAAGGCTTTTTACGCCCGTCTCGTTATTAGCCTCAAGAATTTCATTGTCTCGTGTGTCCGTGTGTGTGTGTGTGTGTTGAGCTGTTTTTATCACCGGCTCTCTCCCTCAAACACACACAACAACAACAAGCAATTGAGCTGCGCCATTGATGACATTTACTTCGTGCATTCTTCTTTCCTTTTTTGTGGGTCTTTGACTCGTTTTCCTGTTGTACTAGCCAAACAAGTACACGGAGACTTGAAGGAGAGTAGGTTACAGTGCTGTGTAGAAAAGCATCTATCTAACTCACCGACAGATTAGTTATTGCAACCGGCAGTGTTAAGCCCTCATGCCACATCGGGCGTCACTAGGGCTGAAGCATGCATGCGGATACCTAAGTGGAGAGAGAACGATTCAAGAGCTTCTGTGCGTTACTATTAGCCATAGCTTGTTGTCCTAAGCATTACGGGTAATAAATGGCGACGGTGGGACGTCTTTGTACGGCTGTGTCATAATCCCTCTGCGTATGGGAAACAGCTTGATAGAGGCGCCAATAGCGTAGGCAAGGGAAGAAGCGTCTTAACTGCGAGTCGTTAAGCACCCGTCGCTCTCGACATGATTGATACCGGGTAATGAATCGATTTCCCCGCCTAATGATGCAATCCTCTGCGACCCGCGTAGTTGACGAGTAATATATATATACATGCCTTGAAGCACGTTGACTTGGCCGATGAAGCGAGTTGTGTGTTCACGGTGAATGTGAAGCAGCATTCATGGGGCTCCCAGTCGGAGACGATGCGTGAAAAGTACACAGCTGTTCTAGCACCCGAGGGGCCCGGTGCCAATTTCTTCTTCTACTGATCTACCCAAAGCTTATGCCATTGGAAAAAAAAAGCAAGTCCCTTTCAGTGCATTTCACCCATTGACGATTATAGTTGACGTTCTGTACACTGATCTCTGGTCGTTGTGCACTTGCAGTTTGCAAACTCGCTGCGATCAATTTTTAATCTCAGCCGGCGAGCAAGTCGGAGACAGCGTGCTCGGCAGTGTAATCAATAAAACTCATCTTTCGTCATGGGCCCTGGCAGGGCTAAAGTTAATTAACGATTGCAACTGATCGATTTAGTATCCACTGGGCTGGCCCCCTCGAAGCGTTTTCATCAAGTCTCTTAGCGAGATAGCCCTGGGTCCTCGTTTACTGACCGGCCTTATTCGGTTTCGTGCTTAACGGGAGATCTGCCTCAACCAACGGATCTGTTGGTCTATGAGCAATCGGACAAACACCGAAACAGCAGCCTGACAACTTTAGTTGACTGCAACTTCCATTTTAGCGATAAAGAACTCCCATAGGGCTTACACGCATTATTACGACACGCAGTCAGCTGATGGAAGCTTAACCATGAATCAACCTTTAACATCTATTTGATGAAAACTACTTCTTGTAGTACGTAGTAACTACCCGATAGTTTAAACTACCAGGGTAGTTTGCATTGATACTGTGAGACTGGTGTCTTTTGTTCTGGATGAGAAACGACCGTTTGAACAGTTTTTAAGGATGTTAACGGTTTCGACTGCGTTGCGCGAGGGGGGCGACAGCACATTTTAATTATGGTGTCGTAAAGGACGCTTCAGCCAACCATTGAGAGAGCGAGCTTATCGCAACAAAAACCCCAAGCGAACGACGACAACTGTCTACCGGTTCATGCAATCCACGCCAAGGGGAAACTGCCTAAATATAGTGGCAGTCTGCAAGAGACAAGGAGGAAGAAGAAGGAAACGGGCAAATATAAGAGCCGTCTCTATGCCAATCCTCGTATCCTCTCCCAAAGAATTGCATACTTCCCCTGCGATGAACCACATTCTGCCAGCCTGTCCAAAACGACAGTCGTCCTCTGAAGCTAAAAGTCTTCTCTCATTTCACTGGTTGCAGTCGGTTTAACAACCGATTGAACTAATGCCTATGATATATGAATACCTGAGCTTGCTAAACTTGTGTAATTGAAGTGTGATGGAGCAGGGTAGAGCATTAATTAATGGGCAGCCAGAGCAACAAGTGAAGAGACTGCGGTGTCATTGGTAAACGTACGAGCCCCCCCGCAGCAGGCGTAAAAGCTCCACAACAATTTCCCCAAATAAAAAGGGCAAAATGTCCTTATTCAACGAGCGGCGCCACGGCATCTCAGGGCGTCTTATTACCCCCCAGCTGGCCAATAAGTGGAAAATTTCCACGCTCTTCATCTAGGGCGGCCTCATACTAGAATTTGTGTCTCTTTTGAAATTCCTGTCGTTCGTTCTTGTCATGCGAGCGAATAGCAAGGACCATGCTAAGAGTATGTGGCTCTGGTGGGACCCGGCGGCCCGTTTGTTTTCACGCGCTACGTAATGGCCAGATGAAGTCACGCCCGCTTTCCCTGCACATTCTGATGAGGAGAAATGGCACCCATGTCCTCCCCAAAAAGCCTACCGTATAGTGTGTCTCTGTGTGTGTGTGTACCACGTCTTCACATATGTTTCTTATTATGCCGGACAGCCACAGCGCAGTTGCCAAATCCCAGCGAAAAACAATGTTGTACCGTCAGATTGTCGCCAGGCTTTGAGTTTACAACGATCATGCTGCGGCCTTACGGACAGATCTTAATCTAGACAGTGCTTTCTCTTATATAAGTGATATACAATACAAGTTAGCGAAACTTGTATAACTAGTATCTAGAGTGCGGTCTAGCGCACCTAGCATTAAAATCTGTACCCTATAAACCAATGGTACGTGTCTACTACAAAGCCAGTTTTCTCCACTGTACCCTATACAAGTGTTTATGAAACCCACTGATAGGATTATCGTATACTAAGTATAGTTGGTTACATGTTGCCAGTATTATAGTAACGCACTAAGCTACAATAGTTTTTAATAGATCTATGCAGCACTTTGCCGCAACTTTTCTCAGAGTGTTTAGAAGAATGTCGGCGCTTGTTTTGGCGCAGATATGATGTGTGGAATAGTTGAACTTTGTCTGAGAGGTCGAGCAAATCATCTCGGTTGAAAGTGTATAATGGGGCCATAAATTGTAGCCGAGGGGACAGGAGGAAATCTTTCCGCTCCAGAGGCTTAGAAAAGTGCAGCTGTGTGGCTTATTCGATACGATACACGCACACACACATGCAAAAAAGAAACAAGGCAAGCCGTCAAGTCGAAGCGCATAATGGAGCCAGGTGACCAAGCCAGGCGTTGTGTGTGTTTCGTCGCCTGCCTCGCTCGTTTGGCCGCCCGCTCGGCCTATTTACATCGTCTCCAACTAAATAGCGTCCCAGATAAAAAGGGTAAATTGAGCTTTTCTTTCTGGATCTTAACCACTGAACTTGATATGCGCACATTATGAATCTTGTCTGGCGGTTTGGTCAATGCGGCCAGTTGTTAGGTGATTAAGTGAGCAATCTGTATACCGAATCTGGGCACATGAGGGCACGATATATAATAGTACCCTCAGGACCGGACCTTTTCCAGTACTTTACTGACACCATAGAAAGCAGTCCTCGGTGGACCAGCAAGGTTCATTCTTTGAATATTTTCTTGAAATATTCCCTCGACTTCATTTCTGACATTCTGTCACGTTTCCAGCGCATTCCCTTGGACACTTCCCTCGGTTGTGACTCGAGGTACAACGTAGTTTTTCCAACCAAGATTCCTCAGTCGTAATCGTCTCTCCGGTTTATGGTTGAACTTTGGTTCCCTTTGGTTTTTGTGCAACTCCTATTGAAAGGTGCGCTGACGTTCGAGTTGTGGGACATGTTGACATAAAAACTGCAAACGATTTCAATCTTGTAAAGCCAAAACTGTGGTGCTGACCAGGACAGAAGTAGTATGCACGTCTATTTTTGACGAGCTGCTAAGCAAACCTGTGCTCGTCCTCCGCGTTGACGTCAAAAGTAAGCGGCCTCTTGTCGTACAGGAATGACAAGGACCTGATAATATTTGTGCTGCAGCCTCCCGGTAAGGTCACCCTGGTTGAAGAAAACGCCTCGTTTATCAATGACTGCCAACAACGGACAGTCCCTTGTTCTCCTCTGGGGAGAAAAACGGGAGAAAAGTAAAACTGAGATAGAATCTTAACGTGAGAGTACCAAGTGTGATGGAGTGTCGTCTGTTGGGAAACACACAACTCAACTTCAGTTTATTTGCAGTCCCCTTTTCTGCTTCGTAGAACCCGCGTGCGTACAACTTTATGACTACAATCTTGCTTTAGCACGCGTTTCTATTTCTTTCCTCAGAATCACTTTTCCTTGTAGCCATTGTTGCAGCTCCTGCTTGAGGATATTATTCGATATCCCCCATTGAATATTGTCGTTCGGACTTGAATTGCAATTCTTCCTTTTTTTAAGTGTACTCATTGCCGTATCCAAAAGGTTCTTTCAGTGGATAATCGATATTGATTTCTTTTTCGGTTTGCAGATTCTGAGCAAGCAGAGTGCCAGTGGGGATGCTTCAGTGAGGCTAAAGATTACTCTTCATTATGGCCGAGAACACAACAAGCGAGGTGACAGACAGTATGGACAATGTGCTGAACGTGTCCGGACCGGATCCTTCGTTCATTCAGTTTCGGGACGTGTCTCGTTTCTGGGTTCAAAGGGTCCTGCTACCGTTCATCGTGATCGTCGGTGTTTTCGGTAACGCCGTCACCATAGTGGTGTTGACGCGTCGAGGCATGAGAAGCTCCACCAACACGTATTTGACCGCGCTGGCCATCGCCGACCTCCTCTACCTGCTCTGCGTCTTCTGGCTCTCCTTAATGCACTACAGCGTCGTCAAACAAGACCCTGCTTTCAGTTTCTACTCGTATACTTGGCCCTACGGTGTCTGGCTCACCGATGCTTCCAGTAAGTGTAGTTAACCATAACAAGTCGAAACTATACATCAAGTAGGTCGTATCAGTGACGGGTATAATAACTATCCGATATGAATCACGTCTAGATGTCACAAAGTTATTCAAGAAGTAGAAATAAGAGCAACGGTACTGTTGTTTACAACAGACTTTTGTAGGAACTTAAGTATAGTTTACCTTTAGACGTAGGGATTTGTGAGTGCTGGATATCATTATCATCCGATATGAATCATGCCTAGATGTCGCAAAGTCATTAGAAATAGAATAATAGCTTTGTAGCAGACTATTGCACGTTGCTTAAGTATAGTTTACCTATACAGAAGTCGGGGACTATACATCTAGCGGGTCACATCAAGTGATGGGTATCATTACCATCCGAAATCAGTGATGGGCAGATCACAGGCAAACGTGATCTAGATCAGATCAGATCATTTTGACATATTACCGTAGCAGATCAGATCAAGATC
>JAIQCU010001988.1:0-14224 GCA_022114935.1 Leptestheria dahalacensis
CGAAAAACTCGTTCATCAATCAACGTACCCATCGATCAACACGCGGATGCACCGTACCTGTATACCTCATACTATATACAACTAACGAAAGCAAAACTACAAACTAACCAACGAAAAGACATCGTACCTTATTCAACAGTTATAGGTAACTGAAAATATATTCTACTGAATTGTACGTAGCTTAAACAAACTTCACAGGTTATCTTGGTCAAATCAATCAATTTAATTTGCTACTATCGTAGTTGACTACCATCAATTATCTCTTTATTCTGATACTGATACCCAATGAACTAATTCCAGACTAACTAACTAATGACTCTTAAAATACCCGATTCAGTTAGTAGTAAAAAAATATTTCTCAAAAATGGTAAACTATCGAAAACCAGCTAGTATTTATGGTTAGTATATAATTTACTTAATTCAGCCAAGGGCAAATTCATCAGTAGTCTGAGTATGTAATGTCCAATAGGTTTTGCATGTACTTTGTTACCGCCTTTCCCTAGTACGCAAACTAGTTTATAAGTCATCTAGTTACTAAGCAATCTAGTAATTAAGTGACAGTTCCTAGTACAAACAATAGAAAACTACATTAGAAAATCTACTTTATGTACCATCAATACTAAACAAGCTTATCTTGATAAATTTCCTTGTCCTTTCCCCTGGTTACCGAACTAACCAGTTAGAATCTGCAGTTTTTTTAATTAGAACCTGTTCCTGATCTTCGATCTTGAAACTGCTAAGCCGTCTATCAATTAATTAAAAAAATATTTATATTGAAAAACCCACTGGTAAGAGATAGCTCAACTGAAAACCAGTAGATCAACTCAAAATTCCACTTTTCCCAACATCAAGAAACTTGCTACCTACACTTTCTCCACGCAGTCTCCTTAGATTTCAACTCACTTTTCAGTTGGTATAAATAGTGCCGGACTGAGAGTGAAACTAGCAACAGTCTTACTTCACTCTTGCAGCAAGTAGTAACCGAGTTATATCGATACGAGAATGAAAGTCTTGCTAGTTTTGTCTGCCCTGGTAGCTGCTAGCTTCGCTGCTCAAGTTCCCCCTAGTCCGGTAGCTGTTGGCCTTGGCAGCAGTGGCCCGGTAGTTCCGGTTGTGGTTCAGCAAGTAGAAGTTGCTAAAGAAGTACACCCAGAGGTTAGTACGTCAGTTATAGTTTACTAGCACGCTAGACTAACTACTGAAGTTGATATGTGCTAACGAATAATCAAACTAGTAAAATAAGTGACAGCTTTACTTACTACATTGGTTGCTAGCATGAGAAACTAACTGCTGGAGCTAATGCTAGCAAATAATCAAACTAGTAAAACGATAGATTTGCTAACTGCTAGTTACTTGCACAGAAGTTTGCGTTGGTCGTATCCTAGCAGATTAAACTAGCTACTGGAGCTAATGCTAGCCAATGATCAAACTAGTAAAACGACAGCTTTACTAACTACTAGCTACTTCTACAGAAGTTTACATTGGTAGTTTGCTAACATGTCAAAGTTGCTACTGGAGCTAATGCTAGCTAATGGTCACATTAGTAAAACGACATATTTGCCAACTACTAGTAACTTCTACAATAGTTTACATTGGTAATTTGCTAGCATAATAAACTAACTATTGGAGCTAGCTGATGAAACAACTAGCTAATGAAAAGAATAAGTTAGCACAGCTACAGTTCTGGTGGTTTAGCCGAGTAGTACTTACTACACTGAGTTACTGTTAGTAAGCATGTTGCTAAGTGCTAATAAGCTAATCGTACTAACTAATGAGCATTTCTCTCGTTACTGTAACGATAGCATACTAGATGGAGGCGGCTAATAACGAGGATGTTAGAAGATGACTAACTGTAACTAGGCTACTACCCGATAAACTTTTACTTGTTTATACGCTCGCTAATTCCAATAGTTTGAGCTAGCTAAGCAACAGCTGCTAATTAACAACATTCATACAGTTACAAGAGCTACTTATAAGAGCTACTTGGACGCATATGAACTAACAGGATAACTAGCTAACTTTGATTTCTAGCTAACTTATTACTTACTAGCTAATACGTCTCTACTGCTTACTATTCATTAGGTTCCAGTATCTGTTCCAGTATCTGTTCCAGTATCTGTTCCAGTATCTGTTCCAGTATCTGTTCCAGTACCTGTTCCAGTATCTGTTCCAGCATCTGTTCCAGCATCTGTTCCAGTACCTGTTCCAGCATCTGTTCCAGCATCTGTTCCAGTATCTGTTCCAGTATCTGTTCCAGAAGCCGTTCCAGTAGCTGCTCCAGTTGTCACTGTTCCAGTTATCAGTGTTCCAGATGCTCCAGTAGTTGTCCAACATGCAGTCCCTGCTTACAACGAAGTTCAATACGTAAGCATTTATTAAAACTTTAAGTTATTATTCTAGTATGAAGACTCTTGTATTGGTTATTTCATCAACTTAATACGATAATTAAAATTTACTTAAAACGTGCTTGATTTAGCCTCCCGCAAGCTAAGACTTGGCCTATTTTTAAACTGGATAACGTTAACTACCTAGCAAGTTGGCAGATTCAACTAGTAGTTACTATTACAATCCCAGTAGCTTTATCAGTTCCTACTAGTTCAGCTAGTAGGTAGTTATTAATACGATCGACCTCTTGTTTTAGTCACCTGCTAGCTACGACTTTGCCTGGGCCGTTAAGGATGACCTTTCCTACGTCGACATGGGTCACTCGGAATCCCGCAAAGGAGATTTGACTACGGGCGAGTACTTCGTCCTGCTTCCGGATGGTCGTCGCCAGATTGTCAAATACCGAGTGGATGGATACTCCGGCTTCATTCCGCAAGTGTCTTACGTGCAGGAGCAGGTCAACCAGGCGGGATACAACGCTGGGAAGAAGTACTGAAATAAGCAATACATCTATATCGATACATATACAATAATGCGCTGTGGTATTTTGAATGTAACATCATCTGCGATAATGTGAAATAAAAAACTGTGTTACAATCAGTTGACTGTCTTCCGCGTCATTATGTGGTAACGACTTTTAGGAGATGATTCATAACGCACATAATAGTACAAGGATTTCGTAATATAATATTAATAACGGGGTAGAAAATAGTTGAAATTGATTAAGTGGTAGTTTGATTTCAGTCATTAAAAATGGACGTCTTTCCTACTGTAGAACTAACCGCTAGGTGGCGGTTATTGGAGTCAGCTGATGGGCATTGTTTTTGTTTTGCTTGGACTTTGGTCGCCATGATTAGTGAAATGGTACGTACCCTTTGCTTTCATTAAGATAATTAGTGAACTTGATAAGGAAATGTTGAAATTCTACGTGTTTTAACTTGGCTAAAAGGCATTTCTATACTCAGGCGCTATTAAAACTTGTGTTTGTTGTAAAAGTTGTGCTACTAAAGACCATAGCATACTGAGCTAGGAGAGCATCAAGTGGCCACGTGTTTGTCTGTAGTTTATCTATCTATCTATCTGTCTGTCTATCTGTCTATTACATCTAACAGTTTATCTGTTTATCAAAATATGTCCCATCTGCACGACTATTTAACGGTCTAATTAGCTGTCGAACATTCTGTTCTGTTCATTTACGCATGTCGCTATGACTTGCCTTAAAAACAGGTGCCGTCTGCACAATGCGGTATCAACACGGGACTGCTACACATTATACCCTCGTGACTCATCTATAAAGTACACGAGCAATGCAGGGAAATCTGCAAGAATGCTGTTAACATGGCTCTAGCATTAGCGGACGCAGACTGACGACAACTGCTGATGACGTGAAGCTCTCGAAAGACGCAAAGAGGACCTCGTCGAATGCACCTCAGAGGTTTCAACACACGCTAGTGTAAATACATATTATGTTGTTTTTTTACTCTTTCATTCATGTGATGCCATCAGAATTCATGAATTCAGTCTTGTTTTGGGGAGTTGATTCTAAACTTACATTGTAAAATTAGATTAGATTTGTTAAGTACATGGTCTACTGAGATGAGTAATTTTGCCACCTGATAATGAATTCCAGTAACAACGTTTATTGATAAATCTTCTAATGATTTACAACGAATTATTTGACCTTTAATTAATCTCATGCTGAAAAGGTGTTATAGATTCCTTTCGGGTCCGTTTGGCATCGGGACGCTCGCTACGGAAATCTCAAAGCCGCCAGACGACAAGAACATACAACTTATAATTTTATTCCAAATCGCCTTTACCTTTCCATTTGTTTACGACGGAAATACATATAAAATAGACTGAATATAAAATTAATTTAAAAAAACGTTTTATTGAAGATACAGTGTCAGAGGGTTTGATTTTTTTTTTCTCCAAACTAAAGACCAAAAATGAGCTGTCGTTTTTACCCGGAACTGGCGGAACTGCTGGTGTCACGGTGTCGGGCGGAAGAAACAGTTTTCGGAAGGAATTTCGAAAGGAAAGAACTAAAGAGTGCGGCCACCGTGACTCGAACCGACGCTCCCAGCCTCTCCAATCTCCGGTCCTCCGTCCAACAGTCCGACCGCCTTAACCGCTACGCCAGCAGGACAGCTTACAGAGCCTTCGAAAATACTTCTACTGCATCTTCACCTGCGGTTTTCTTGAAATAAAAATTAATTGAATTAAACTTTTACTCTGTTTTATTTTTTCTGGTTCAACTGTCCTTTTAATAATTAACTGATAAGTAAATAGGAATAATTAGGTGACTATTGATGGATACTTACCAGCTAGTAGGCAATGGACTATAGCCTTGGATGAATCTGAGGAATTTCGTTCTGCGGTTTTTATGTACAGGATTGTAGAGGATAACTTTAGAAATGTATTTAAGCAGTATACAAGGTGATGACGTGTATTGCTCACCCAGTTTGCTCGATCGAGTCACCATCAAATATCACACGGGTACCACATTAGGGCAGAGGTACAAAATACCCAATACCGAGCCAAGTAAGAGAAAATCTTGAATGTCATTCATAGAAAGATACGAAAAGGATGAAATTATTTACATCTAAGTGGATTCAATTTCTTGATATGATGACGAGTCCCGTGACCGTTTATTACTGCGCCGGACGAGTCGAGTTCACTGAGGACCATTATGAAGGATTGCTCTTTCCTCGAGTTTCAAGAAACTGGTCGGGATCCAGGACGCTCCAGCTGCGCAGTTCTAGTTTGGCTCTCTTGGTGTTCGTCGAAGTATACTGGTTGCCCTGACTTGAAAGGAAAAACCAAATTTAGCAGTTAATTTTCATATATTTTCTTCTAATTATCATATCTTATCTATTATTACTCAGTACGTTTCAATAACGATATGACTGCACGATGAATAATGATTTATGGTATAGTTACCATACTTGTACTGTCTGTGTCTGCCAGCTGTTGGTGCGGCTGCATTCTCGAGTGGATGCCAGTGAGTCGTAAGCACGCGGGCTTCGCGCCTCGTATCGACATCAGGATTTGCAGGGCCATTGGCAAACTGCCTGTAATCATCTACAGTCCCGTTAACGTTCCTAAAATAACCAACGCAGAAGAATTATTAACAAACTTTTGCAACAGATTCTTAATAAGAATTTTTCAACTCAGATTAAGCAAGAACAGCTGAAAAGGAGAGGAATAAGAAGTAATTGATTATAATTATAGTAAGTTACGGTAAACTACAATTACCCGTTACGTTTATAATCGTAAACATAATCAAAGCTGTACTCTGTTGTTTGAACGACGTCTGTGTTTATTATTACTATTTGCAGGTTGCGCATAAACGGCAAACCAATATCCATGAATTAATTTATAACCACTAATTGTACGTTTCCGTGCATTTGTAGTTGAAAAATTTAGATTCTCATTGAATCTAATTAAATTATTTTCTAGGAAGAATCTATGCTGCATAAAAAGCACTTAATTATCTGATGATATGTTGGGATTTCGAGTTTCTGCCACCGTCCGCATATGGCGCTGATAATCAAAACAGCTGATCTTGCTGTTGTCGTTTTGTCTACATTAAATTAAAAGTAAGCTTTTAATTCAGTTTGAATCAAATTTTATTCGGCAATCACTAATCTTAAATTGAAACTCGGTAAAACATATGATATGTGTTTAGGCGTTTCAGATATTTGGTGTCGTGAAATGTAACGAGTAGATCTCTTGTCTTGTGAAAATGTCTGCGGGGTGAACCAAGTGCAGCGCAGTGGAGTACACGGTTTGTTTTGATTATCTTTGTATATAATCTTGTACAGCCCAAGTATTTCACCAATGACAAGCTATCAGATAACTTTACCCGCGTTTCAGGTTATCTGTGTCGTGCGGCCGCACCTGGACGACCTTTGCGAGCAGTACTCTAAGTCATCATAGAAGATGCGGGGTCTGCAAGAATGCTGCTGATGGTGACCTCATTCGCGATTGTTGGATGGAATGGTGAATGACGCGTAGCTGTTGGAACACCGAAGGGAATAGTGTCTTTTCTACAGCTGATGTTCCGACATGTAAGACTAAGCAAGGCTATTCCGTTACCCGTAACTTGAATCATCCCATAACGACGAAGGCTTAACTTTCTATGAAGTCAAATCTAATGTTAAATTCTTTAACAAATTTATCATCTGAAATGAAATCACATGTGAGAGGATAGATCATCGTAGTTATAATTGTTAAACTTCTACAGTGCTTAATACAAATTGATTCGGTTAATTAAAGATGGTTCATTCCAGGTTTACGGCTGTTGAACATTGCTGCTGTACTCCCGAGGCCTTCCGCACGACGGGGAACTTCAAGTTTTCGATTGTTGTTTCGACGTGGCTTTTGTTATCTGATTGAATGATGAAATAGCTGAGTTTTCAAAATACACAAGAAACTAATAAGGTTTAATTAAACACATACAATTTAAAGAAATTGCATTTTAACGTCAGAGGGTTAGACCATGTTATTTGATTCCCCCCCCCCCAAAAGAAAGACCAAAAATGAGCTGTCGTTTTTACCCGGAACTGCGGAACTGCTGGTGTCACGGTGTCGGGCGGAAGAAACAGTTTTTGGAAGGAATTTCGAAAGGAAAGAACTAAAGAGTGCGGCCACCGTGACTCGAACCGACGCTCCCAGGCTCTCCAATCTCCGGTCCTCCGTCCAACAGTCCGACCACCTTAACCGCTACGCCAGCAGGACAGCTTACAGAGCCTTCGAAAATACTTCTACTGCATCTTCACCTGCGTTTTCTTCTAATGTATTAAAGTTAACTAAATACTAGTTTAATTATGTTTATACTTTACAGATTAACTCTCTTCTTATAATACTAAATAGGAAATTAATTTGTTCACTTTAATAAAGTTACATGTACAATGAACTATAGTCTTGGACGAATTGAAGAATTTCCGTCATATTTCCGTTATGCTATGTTTTTACGTATACAGTTATAGAGTGTAGCTTTATAAATGAATCAAATAGTAAGCAAGGTAATTAGATATTTACACATTGTATTTTTTATTTGTCATCCGACTCGACAAGATTCTGATCAGAAGCACGAAAGACCCAGCACCTTACTTCATTAAAGCAGACATTAATTATAAAAGGCATAGAAGAGATATAGGATTTTGGAATCAATATTGTTGACATTCATTTCTCAGGAGATCTAATTATTTTGATAACTGGGTTGGTAGGGGGGACCATAAAATGCAAACATTGGCTCGGATACCAAAAGACAGTCCGGGTGTGTCAAATGTCACTGTGGCTCTGGTAGGACGTTGCAGCTGAAGGTAGCCTGTTTTGAAGGGAACGATTAACTTTGTATTCAATCTTACACTTGGACATTTTATTACCGTTTAATTATTTAATTTATTGATCTATAGAAATTAATTTATTAAAATTCTGATTATAGTAATCCACATTTAAGAATCTAACTAATGGTGTTATGATTATTAGAATGATTTGAAAAATAGTTACAACAGCGCCAGCACGTCGGGGCAGGAACAATACATAGGCATTTTCTGCATAATCTCACTGATCAGTTATTCTGCAATGGATAACCTCGTCTTTTAAACTCGGCTCAAAATAGTTAAACAAGGTTTAAAGACATGACTCTTGGTATTTATCTTTTACAGTACTGCTGAAAGGTGGAGAAGACCAAAGGTTTTTCAAAGTATACGCTTGTGCAGCAGCCATCCAGTTGTCGTCCACCGCGATTCACTTCAATCGAATAGCTGCTTCTCTGCTATTACTACCGCTGCGACACGTTCCGACAACCCTTCTGCGGCTGCCTGCGATATATGTCGCTTTCACTTGATGCAACCTGGTCTCAACTTGCGAGGTCTCGTGTCGCATACAGTAGGGATGCAAGTTGCGGAGACGTTGTCGATGCTACATGTGGACGTCGGGAAGCACGCCCGCCGCTGTAGATACTTTCGAGATGCCATTCAAAAAGCTACAGCGGTAGTTTAAAGCTTATACGTTATAACAGAGACAAAAGATTTTATTCAGTCACTGAAAGTTCCAAAACAGACGAAGTCATAAGCGTAAAACTTAACACCAAAAGTTACAACGAAGGGACAATTGCAAAACATTATACTTTCCTTCAAATTTTGCTTCATTTAACTTTAAGGCAGGTTTAAGGCATAATACAATCAATTTATTTAAAAACACACACAACTGTACGGGCATTTTAAATGTTAATGATATAGGAATCAACCGGAAATCTACAGTCAAAGTTTACGTTCGAACAATGCTGATTGTGTTTACATTCGTCATTAACAGGTTGCTGCTAAACAACAAGCCTCGTTTCACTATGAACCGTTACGCTCATTCCGTTCGCTTATTGCAAGTTTATATTTGTTTGTTCAGAAATCGAAACTGCTATTTTGCACATATCTCATTGCTATTGTATATTATATATATATATTTATATTTAATTCATATAAATATAATCCATGAAGAAGATCAAATATAGGAAGCCATTCATCTTGCAGTTACCTTTTGTCACTAGTAAAGAACTTATAACTGTAATGGGACGTACTAATGTCATTCAAACATATGAGAACAATACTCGATGATGGGTTTTATCAACTTTTAAATCCAGCACGCAGAGATACAGTCGACAAACCAGTAAATCCAGCAGTAAGATTTTTCGCTTTCCACAGATATACTCAAAACTTGCTGCGCACGCTTTCTCCTACCGTGTGATTCATTTCACCCTCACAATTCTGTATAAATAGCGCAGGATGAAATCTGCGACCAGCATCAAATCGTCTTTGTACTTCTTGTAGCAAGTAATAGCAAAGTAGTAAGCGACTTATCACTTAGCAACGCAACATGAAAACCTTTGTAGTTCTGTCCGTTTTGGTTGTTGCTAGTTTCGCTGCTCAGGTGCCAGTTAGTCCGGCAGTTAGCAGCCGCTCGGAAGATCCAGTCGTAGTTCAGCAAGCTCAGCAAGCAGTATTTACTAACGAGGTAGGTGCACATGCATGCAAAGTTCTTGTCATGGACCAGTTAAGTTGTAAGTAGGAATAGTTAGTAAAGTAGTCGATAACAGTAGTAGTAGTTGATTATATAGCAAGCTGTAAGTAGTAATGCTGATAACTAGCTGTCACTATATCATGAACTGAACTACTGATCGGAATACATCAATGCCAAGTTAATATGATGTTTTAATAGTTTGACAAGCTGCTAATTAAGTAGTTTGAAACATGTTGGTAAAGGATTACTACCAAGGCTTCTATAATCAACAAGTTAGTTAAAGTTAAAGCTACTAACTTACGTAATCCCACTGCAGGGATTGTAACTAAGTAACTAACTCTAGCAAAGCAAGTCGTCAGATAGACTTACTAAAGTTTTAATAGAAGTTATTAAAGAATTTGCTTGTACTACTATGTTCATTAGTATCTAGTTTACTAACTCAGTAGTTAGCTAACTCACTAACTACTGAAGAAGCTAACGGTTTCACTATTACTACGCTCAGGTCCCAGTAGCTGTTGCTCTTCCAGTAGCTCGTCCTGTTAGCAAGGTTCCAGAAGGTCCAGTTTTTACCAAGCAAGCAGATCCTGCTTACAACGAAGTGCCATACGTAAGCCAACCATTGCTACTCTACTAACCCAACTATTTTACTACTTAGCAAGCTTTCTGTTACTTATTTCAGTCGTAGTTTTACTAGCAAACTAGTAAATTTAACCTTTTAAACAGAATAATTCAAGTAGGCTTTAGTGATACTATTCCCTAAGCACTTGACTGACATCATTTTAGCTACCACTACTAATACCTACCATACTTAAAGTACCACTAGTAATACGATTTCAGTAGCTTCATCACTTCCTATTAGTTCACTTAGTAAGTAGTTATTCCTAGTATACAAGTTTTGCAGCAACTTCAATCGATTAGCTCGTCTTACAAACTGACTTTGTTTAGCCACCTGCTAAATACGATTTTTTAAGCCCTAGTTATACTAACTATTTATTGTACAGCTTAGCTTTCTTCACACGCTTTTTGAAGTAGCCTCTGCTAGTTCGTAGTGGGTTCCAAACTACTTAATCAAATTACTATTGCTAAAAACCTATATTCACTAGAGAAAAGGAATAGCATTAACCATCTACTTAGAAAATTTTACTAATAGGACATCTACAACTCCAGTAGTTCCATATCAGTTCCCCAGTAGTTCACTTACTAGGTAGCTAATCCTAGTACATAACTCTGGGTCAACTTCAGCTACTGTGTAGTTCTAAGTATACATTGACCTTGTTTAGCCTCCTGCTAGCTACGACTTCGTCTGGACCGTCAAGGATGGCCTGTCCTACGTCGACATGGGTCACTCGGAAGCCCGCAAAGGAGATTTGACTACGGGCGAGTACTTCGTCCTGCTTCCGGATGGTCGTCGCCAGATTGTCAAATACCGAGTGGACGGATACTCCGGCTTCGTTCCTCAAGTGTCTTACGTGCAGGTACCAGCAACTCACGGAGGAGCATCTAATGTCGGAAACAAATACTGAAAAAGCAAAGTTTATACAAATTCAAGATACTCTTTTAACGTAATTTTTTCCTGTATGATAATCCCATGCATATGTCGTATCTGCACAATAAACTCCAATTACAATGTTGAATAATATTTTGCTTATAACGGAAAGGTAATTCTGCAGGTTTTGATCAGCGCCATCTACAGTCAGTTAGATAACGGTTTGACTACATTTATTTGCAATTGATACATTTCCGTAACAAGCATAAATAGATTATCATTACGTAATTTCATTACGCTAGCCTTTAACTGCATTAGAATGTATGATTGTATCTGATACAAAGGTCGATTATGATAAAGTAAAAGTATTACATTCGAACTTGTCCTCATGAAGTAGACGAAAATGAAAAGTCCTCAGATGTGGAGGACGATATGAAGAATGCGAAACTATCTCGAATCATAAATTCTACTGATCTCTGTTACTTCATTCAGAATGGGAGGACATTAACAGCCAAATTTCAACTTTGTTGTATTTTCCTAACGCTGCGTTTTACATCTGATAAACACAATGTTTACGAATAGTAATTTAGTTTCGATCATGGACACTAGATGGCGGTTCGTTCATCAACAAGTTCAGATTACGCACATAAGGTGTGTGTAGTTCCTTTAGAATAGCTCTGGTTAAAAAGGTGGGGAAAAAAATTTACATATTAAATTCCCAGATCCGCAACAGGTTATGAAGGACATCACTGAGCCAGCTGCGTTTGTGAGACTCGGGAATGGCACGAGTCAGGGCGTCGAGCTGCATGCCAAGGACGGCCTTCTCTTGCAACTGCCGGTAGATGTGGTTGAGGAGCGCCGGCGCTGCTAGCAGACGAACGCTCGAAGGAAGCGTTTTAGGCAGGGAACTGACGGCGAGGCGGGATTCTAACCACTGGATCAGAGTTCGGTTTCCACTTGCAACCTGCAATTCCAACACACTACAATGTATGCAGAGTAGTGCTATCTAGGAGTTGAATGATGCGTCATTTCCTGTTTACAATTACATGATAGCATGGGCATTATTATATGTTATCCGGTGGCGCCATCTCGCGGTCAGTTTATGTACTACATGGTGGAAAGGCCCGCCATCTTGTGCCCCAACCGTAGACGCTTAAGGTCCCATTGTAAGATATAGAGCTATTGTATTTTCTAAAATTAAATATTCGATTATTTCATCCGACAAACGATATACCGTGTGATTTTCTTCTCAATAATTGTACTTGAATAGCTATTACTTATCCATATGATATCTCTAACTCGTTTTATACCGCATCGAAAATATCGATACGTCGGAACTTGAACTCAGCCTGGTTCTCTCTACTTCAAAATGCGTTCACCCAATTCTGCAATCAACGCTTTAAGAAGAGACGGGGAAGAAGAAGAGAATGGTACAAAAAAACTGGTTGGTCGGATTTACCTGCAGTTTGCCCACGTGACTGGGGTAAACGGCAAACAGGTTGGTCATGCTCGTTCTGGTGGCGTTGGTGATATCGAAATCCTGTAATTTTTCTCTGAGCTGTTGGAAAGTTGCCGGGGTGTAGACGAGAACTTGGTATATGGCGTCACCGGTGATGTACTTGCTGATAATGTGCGTGCCGTGGTCGAGAAAGAAATCGACGGCTTGCCGCAATGTGCCCGGGTTCATTTCTGCAATCCGCTCGAGCAGACTTTCATCAAGAACCGCCTTTCCACCGATAGAACCAACGACCGAGTGTTTTTCAACTCGTACCTATAATCATCAAAATACTTGATAAACATCTAGGATTTCTTATGTAAGGGGGCATAAAAACGGAACCATCAAGAAGCGGTAGTCGTCCGTCATGTAAGCTGCAGGCACTCCCAGCATCCTAGGCAGGAGCTGACGTCTCCACGACGCAGTGAAAGCTTTCCATGGTTTTTGAAGTCCCTCAATGGTGAACTTTTGGAGATAGCTGGCTAGAAGACTATCGATGCTGTCGCATAGGTGCATCTGGATGTGGCGATCCACTGAATTCCTGTTTAACAAGGTACTTAAGAGTGTTGATCGTTGTACATGTCGAAGAGTCTTGCCAAGTTTGCTTCGATGAATGACTGATAGATGAGTAGAGAAATAGATAGTTAGATAGACAGAGAGACGGTGGATGGATGGATGGGTAGATCGACGGACGGATGGCTGGATGGACGGTTAGATATATTGGATCAGATGGTACACAAATACAGATAGATAGATAGATGGATAGATAGATAGATAGATAGATAGATAGATAGATAGATAGATAGACAGTTGATAGATGGATGGACGGACGGATGGATGGACGGATAGACAGCCGTATAGAATAGAAAAATAGTCAGACAAATAGCTAGACAGATATGTTGAATAAACAGACGCACCACTAGCAGAACTTCTCAAAGAAATCCTTCAAAGTGAATCGAATGAACTAATCAAGTCAGAAGAAACACATCATTACCTGGAATATTTACGAACATCTATTAGGTACTCATTCCTCTGTAGTACACCCAACGTAGTTTCTCGAAAGAGTTTCGTATCGTTTAAACTCAGGGGCGCAACATTGATACTGAAACTGAGAAACCCGTAGCGATGAAAGACATTAAGACCTTCACCCACGGGCACCGCTAGTCCGTTGGCAATTTGGCGATTCAGTCCATGCTCCTGCTGCTGGTTGCCGACACATTCGTAAATGTTGGAATCGGCCGTACAGTTGCCGGAAGCAGCAGCAGACGTCGTACCGGTACTTTGCTGGGCAATGGCCAGCCACAAGCAGAAGAAGACCTTCATTTGTTTTGATGGGATTCGCAAGGTTTTGAACTGATGGCTTTCTGATCAAAAAAGCGGCCACTTCGGGGTCGGTTTCCTTCCTGCTTGAGATCTCGACCACTTCTGGGTGTGGCACACGCAGTGGGAAAACTCCCAAGTAGCTTTTTATAAAAATTTGATACTTTTTTCGTGCTACGCGAGTCTCCCCAGCTTGAAATCCAATGTGCCCGATCACCTTGGCCAAAGCAAGTTTAAACTTTTCCGCCCTTGCCCAATTCGCTGATGCGTCTGCTACACTTTCAGAATTACAATGAAGTTTGAACTCAACTATTCATCTTTGTAGTTCCTTACGACGATTCTACTTTCATATACTGTTGCATAACTTAACTTTGTAAGTTGATGGTCCTAAAATTTCAAGTCGTGTTTTGAAATTGTCTTCGAAGGACAAGTCGATAGTTTTTGTTGACTTTCACCACCGACGCTCAGGCTTCGAATCGCAGCTAAAATCGACTTGGGTCTTCACCGGGTCGTTT
>JAIQCU010001989.1:0-14850 GCA_022114935.1 Leptestheria dahalacensis
TTTCTCGCCTGAGGGGTGGGTTGAGGGTATCTTAGTAACCTCCCACAAGTAACCGGTTACTTATATCTTGCTTTTAACCAACCCTATTTGACGTCCGAGTATAACTAGCCCCTCCGGGAGGATATAACAACCAAACTGACATGTTACTGACATGTTACTGACATGTTATGAACAGGTCCTTAGGAGTTTGTATTCGTATAGTTAACAAAGACGATATCTTGTGACGGTGTTGTTGGATTTGTATGTTTGGTTGGATGTTCATCTCGAAAGTATACGTATGTCAGTATAGATTGATAATGAAATTCAGTGATAATAAACATACTGAATGAGTACTGAACAGTAAATGAAGGACTAAATGAATACGTTTTATAAGAATGCAACGTAAACGGTTAATGTCGACTAAATTCTCACATAAAGTTGAATGTATTCAGCTGTCCCTATCACCTTATGGATGGCGTACTTTAAATTAATTGTAATAATATATTCATCAAATTACTATTACTTAAGCGTTTTCAGCATTTCCATCAAAGTTAATTGGCATTATAATAAAATATAAAGAGTTAAGGTAAAATGAAGGAGACGATATTGAGCC
The DNA here is from genome assembly GCA_022114935.1 of Leptestheria dahalacensis. Classification (NCBI taxonomy): domain Eukaryota; kingdom Metazoa; phylum Arthropoda; class Branchiopoda; order Diplostraca; family Leptestheriidae; genus Leptestheria; species Leptestheria dahalacensis. Next base: position 593 of record JAIQCU010001989.1, read on the forward strand.
TGGCTTGGTTTTTGCCCTGCGGCTACGCAGAAAGCTTTAGCCAGCAGCAAACATAGCCGCAGGGCAAATACAAAGCCCGGGCTTATATCCTCTCTTATAAAGAAAAATTACAGTGCTATTCTAATTAATACTTTTATAATTAACTTAACTTTTATAATATTAATAGTTTCCTGTGACAGTTCTATAACTAATCCATTTACATTAATTAATAAGAGGTTACAACAGTGACGCTGCTCATTTACAACCAGAAAATGGACCAGACAAAGAGATGTTTTAAAAGTGTGTTTATTTTGTCGCTAATGAGTCATTAAACATGTTATTTAGTTTATTAATTAAAAACGAGAAGGGAAAAAGAGAGATAGAGAGAGATCGGATTGACGTGTGAAGAAACTGGATTCTTACATGGCCCGATTACCATATTTTTTAAATTTTTTTTGTCGGGTTGAAAAAAAAACTGTTGAAAAAGCCAGTCGACTTGGAAACTAGATTATCTGGATCAGATATGCATAAGTGTAATGGAGAGCAATTTTTAATGGTAACTGCATAATTAATTAGATTAGCTGCATTAATGAGGGCGACGCGCTGGCCATTACGCCTCTCGTTAACTCAGACTAGATACAAATTTTCTTATACTTTTAAAGTTCATTAATTATACTATAACACAATTTTTTTCCTTATCAACACTTAAAACTTAAAGTCCACGGTTGGATAGGATGTATGTGTTGGAGTATTTCAGATTGTATCGTGAATGTAGAGTACTGAATGAAGTGCTGATTCCTGATTAAATTTAACTGCTTAATGAATTTGGTAGGTAGTAGTTCCGTCAGTGCGGGTATTGACTTGACTCGACTCGACTCGACTCAACTCAACTCGACTCAATTCATTTAAGCTCAGTTAACCTCAACTCGACTCAACTCAACTCGACTCAACTCAACTCAATTCGACTCAACTCAACTCAACTCAACTCAACTCAACTCGATTCATTTCAGCTCAGTTAAACTCGACTCAACTCGACTTAATTTTGACTCATACCTGACACGATCCGACATGATTATACAGTGCAATATCAACGTGTTTCAACTTACCCACCACGACATGATACAACTTAACTTGACTCGATTCGACTCAACTCAAGTCGTTTCAGCTCATTTTAACTCGGCTTACAAGTCAACGCAAACTCAACACGACTTGAAACAATATACGTTTCGGTTTTAGACGATTCAACTTACGACTCAACTCAACTCGACTTGGTTCAATTCCATATCGGGCGAAGAAGTTCAAGTCGAGTTTTTTGTTCTATACTGCGGTCCGAATCGAAGCCGAACCAAGCTGAAGTGCTAAGGGACCACCTTCGAAGACGCTAGCCAAATAAAGGCGTTAGAAGTAGAGTCGATTCAAGGCTCGACTGTAAAGTCAACTAGAAAGCCGACTACCAAGTTTAAATTGAAACATCTCTATCTGTTGCGTAATTACCACGGCTAAGATAACTGTCGACTGGTAAAACTTGATTAAAACATACATTTTGAAAGATAAAGCTATAAAGTCAATTTCAAAGGCTGTTGATTAGTTGACTTTTCCCTTACATCAATAGCAACTGTAATAGAGTTTCATGTTGAATTCAGTTCTGAAAACTTCTAATCAAGTCGACTAAATAAGAAGACTTTTTACCTTAATAACTGAACTAAGTGTTGACTGCTACTTAGCCTATAGCAGTGTGTGTCTGCTAATTCTTTTACAGGTTCAGTCTTGCAATACATGTACGACAAACTAGAGATACAAAGATTCTTGGCCAACGAAGTACATATCCTTTATACTCAAACTCGATAAACTTTTAAGACAACATTAAGCTAACTTACTTATAATACTATAGTACAGAAAGAAGTCGGCCTGCAGTTTATACAAGGTTTTAATACACCTTTGCAAAGTATCGTTTATCATCAAGTGCTGAATCAGCTACTTATGGGTACTGAGACAACAGCTTTAAATTTGAATCGTCTTACACAGAGTTGAATACATCTTACTTAATGACTGTAACTATAGTAGCTAAGAGGTCACGGCCTACAGTTTATGTAGAAGGTTTCTTTACCGTAGAGTGCTAGTGCTGAATCAACGAATTAGTGGTACTGAAATGAAAGCTCTAACCCTGAAGCATCTCTTGTATAGTTATAATACACCTTTGCAAAGGTATAACCTATAGAGTGCAAGTGCTGATTCAGCTACTTATGGGTACTGAGATAAAAGCGTTAAACCTGTAGCATCTAATAGAGTTTAATACGCCTTATTTAATACATATATCATCAAGTTATAGGCCTAATACGGTTTTAATACACCTTATATTTGTTAGTACCACGCATTATAAAGTGCACGTGCTGAATCAGCTACTTACTAGTACTGAAATAAAATATGTAACCCTAGTAACATCAAGCTACTTTAACTCAAGACACTATAGTAGAAAGAGGTCGGCCAATAGTTTAATATAAGGTATTAATACACCTTTGTTAGCACCACTCATCATAAAGTGCAAGTGGTGAATCAGCTACTTACTGGTGCTGACATAACATCTGTAATCTCTGATATAACATCAAGCTAAAGCTACGGCCTATGGTTTTAATACAAGGTTTCAATACTTATACCTTATTTAGTACCACTTATCATGCAGTACAAGTGCTGAATTGAATACTTATGAGTACTGAAACAAAAGCTTTAATCGTGAAGCATCTTATATAGGGTTTTAATTAATAAAAAAACGGGTTTTCGATGGGGAAAAGTTGATCGCATATGGCACCCACGTTTTCAAAGATAAAACAGCCAAAAAAATACTGAACGTACAACTGACAGTACTTTATACGCGAGTCAAGTTTCATTGAAATCGGGTTGTTCGTTTGGCCAGAATAAAATCCTAAAGTTTCCTAACACCTCTCAGAACCTTTTCATTCTACTCTAGACTGCACCACACCTATCATCCAGTGCGGAGTACTGAACCAACTACTTACTGGGTACTGAAATAAGAGCTTTAACCCCCCTGAAGCGTACATTTGGCGATCCCCTTATAAGAGGTGGGCAACATTGGCTGGCTCTGAGGAATACAAGAGAAGGTGGGCAGCAGCTCGACCCGTCGCCGCAGGACATGTGTGACTGGCTGGCTGGGCTATGTGCAGGTACCGGTGAAAGATGCAGCTCAGTTCGGCCGCCTCGCTCCACCGGTGAGCATGGCCCTCCTATGGATCAAACAGTGCTGCTGTGTACTTTGGTGGCCTTCCTGCTCTACTACAACACGCTCAGTGCTGATTTCGCCTATGACGACAGGTAAGGCCATATCTGACTCAGCATCTTACTCGGTTTTAGAATATCATGAATTCTATCTGTACTGTATTTATCTATCATGTCTATGACTTGGTATTTAGGATACATTGCCATATAAGAATCATGCTTCAACACGTGTTTCAGTTCCGTGTACGATTCTTGACAAGATTCTCGACAAGATTTGTAATGATGCAGGTGAAACTCGAAAAGGCAGAAAAAGGGAGAAGGTGTCGAGTTTCGCAATTCTGACGCTGTGTGGCGCTTTTTAAAAAAAATTGTTTATCGAAAAACTCCAGACTGTTTTTTAAGACTCTGTTCTGTAAACTGAGAATTGCAAAAAGAATCTTGGATTCTTAGTGTATTTTGAGGTTGAGATTCTTGTATCCGGGTTGGGGTAATTAGAATCACAAGCGCGCGACAAGAGATTCTTGAACATTAAACCAGGAATGATTCTTGCATGTCATCCAGATTCTTGTCAGTAACAGGTGCCGTGAAGAGATTCTTGGTTTTAAGAATCTCGTAATTCCCTAGTCCTGCTGACTTGTCAATAAGACTGCCCCGCGAGATTCCGTAACTGAAGAATCACCAGAATCTGCTAATTAATCAAATAACGAGTACACTAATTACACTCTTTGTCTTACGGTTTCCATATTGAAAGGTATACAAGAGAATCGAGTCCATGATTCTGGGAGGGAAAAAAGGTCTGCTTGTGTGAGGCCGGTTGGTTGTATCTAGCGGTGAAAAGCAGCAGCTCCTGCTGGGCACCTGACAAAACTCTTAGCGGCATACCTGTCACAATTGTCATAATTTCAACACCACTTGTGGTCCTTTTCAATCTCTTCACTTTCCTCAAAAGGACCCGTAGACAAAAAGGCCGCCATTTTACCTGGCCGTTTTTATGTGTTCACCTATTGACTTGTCCATGGACTCTTTTCAACATCACCTCGTCGGCTTTCTCACCAACCCGTGTGTCGTCTTCTCAATATCCGATATCGTTTCTTTTGTTGGGATTCATTAAGCTGTTCATCTGATTATAATCGACGCTCTGTCTTCTTCTTACATATTCGTTCTAATTAAAAGTTATCTTAGTTAATTAGCTGCTGATCTAATTGAGAATCGTGTGTATTGATGAATGGTGAATTGGTTGATTTTGCTAATTTTTTTTAAAAAATTATGTCAAGTTCATAATCTGGTCCTCGATCAGGTTTCAGTCGGATTCAAACCCCTTCTGACTTATAGTCTATTAAACTAATTAGCTGCTGATTATATTTAATCAACAGTTGTATCAGTGAACCTCGTCGATATTGCGGATTTCTTAAAATAAATTTTTCAGTTTAGACTTTGAGGCTTTTCAGTAGAAAGTGATGATTTCGATGCGCGCGTCAGAAACCAACCGTTAGCTTTTGCCGACGGTCTTTACCACCGGGTGGGTTAGTGTGTACTGAAATCAACTGAAAGAACGATTCATGTATTACGTCATTTTATTAAAGATACGCGGCCTATTTAAATGTATACAGTTTCCTGTTGATTTGGAACGTTATAGCTACTTATTCATGTTAGGTATTTTTAATTTAATTTAATTAAATTAATACTGAATTTTATTATAAAGAGTTTAGGAGTTCACTGATTGAATTATGATTAGATTCATTGGTTTATTTGTTGTTGAATTCTTCACCGGGGTGAAAACAAATAAGCGCCGTTTGGGAACGAACGGATGGAATGCGCTTTTCAGTGATATAGAAGGCCCATGCACGCGAATAAAAGCATCGAGAATGAAAATTTGAAAATATTTCTTATTTGTATAGTATTATGAGTTGTGGTTAATTAGTTTTAAATTTTAAAGTTAACATTTTAGTACTATTTTTAGAAATTATTGAAATTGACTTGATTAAATTGTAGCCCGCATACTGAAATTAGTGTTGACTACGTCTGAAATTATAATAGGCGTAATGGAGGTCACAGTTTCCGTTTGGGCGTTTGTTCCTAAATTAGAACGGAAATTAACTGAATTAAGTTATATGTAAGACGTCTTATCGCGCCTACTTGTTCAGTCATCTTGCTTGTTTAAAATCTGGATTTTAAGTAGGCATTTCATTGTGTTCAGTCAAAGTCAGCACTTGATTCAGAACACGTTTTAATTTTGTGAAGAGATGGCTACTTTTGGTCAGAAGGCGTCTTAAACCAGCTGTTCAGTAGGTGACTAAGACAAGATTTAGTTTTTCAGCTCTATACGTTTCGTTTACTCTTGTGAAAGCATACGTCAGTTGCTATAAGACGTCTTACTATTAATGGAGTAAAATAAAGCCAGTAAATTCGTAACTCTGGTACATACTTTTGGTAAGTTTTATTCAGTAGCTATCAGTAGGTCATTCACACCGTTATAAGTTAATAGTTTATTGGATTCACACGAAAAGCGTGTTATGCTTTATTCAAGGGCTGGCTACAAGTTGGTCCTGCTGGTCATTCAGACGTCTTACAAACTGACCTGTTAAATCAAACTTCTAATTCAAGTCTATATTTTCAAAGTCATGTTCTGTCAGTACTGCGTTAAATAACTTAAGCTGTAGTAAGTCGTCTTGTAAGTAAGACCGCTGTAGTAAGATCTGTTTAAGATTCAGTAGGCGTCAGTGGGTGAGCCAGTATGCTTGTAAGTCCCTTTGTAAGTAGGACCGCTGTAGTAAGCCCTGTTTGAAATTTAGTAGGTGTCAGTGGCTGATTCAGTATGCTTGAATGGGTATCTCTAATTCAAGTCTATGCTTTCCATAAGTCATGTGTTCTATTTCGTACTGCGGTACATACTGAAAGGCCTGTAGTAAGTCGCTTTGTAATAGACCTGTTTGAAATTTAGTAGGTGTCAGTGGGCGATTCAGTATGCTTGAATGGGTGTCTCTAATTCAAGTCTATATGGTTTGCATAAGTCATGGTCTGTTCCGTACTGCTATAGTAAGTCGCCTTGTAATCAGACCTGTTTGAAATTCAGTAGGTGTCAGTGGGTGATTCAGTATGCTTGAATGGGTGTCTCTAATTCAAGTCTATACTTTCCATAAGTCATGTTCTCTTTCGTACTGCGTTAAATACAGACTGAAAAGCCTGTAGTAAGTCTAAACCTGTTTGAAATTCAGTAGGTGTCAGTGGGTGATTCAGTATGCCTGGGATGGGTGTTGTTCGGGGCGCGTGAAAGTTTGTTCTTGGGTCCCCAAGGAAGAAGTAAAAGGGGCTGGCGACAAGTTGGTCCTGTTGGTGTCAACCAAATATGAACCGGTGACAAATGCCCGTGTCGGTAAGTGCGAGACTGGCCCGTTTGTCTCCCAACAAAGCACCAAACACGTTTTTCCTCAGAGAAAACACCGAGCCAAAAATATACTCGACCAAAAACCCACTCGCTTGTCCACAGACCCTCTCTTATACGGTCCCATAGAACTCAAAACGAGTATTTCGATCGACCTACTAAATTAAGACTCTCCTCCTCGGTTTATAAGTTCATTCGAATAACTTATATTCAGTTATATGCAACGTATTTGCTAATTAAATATAATTTCATTGCTATTAACAAATAGTATAACAATGAGTATATGGATACCATAGAATTACTAAGAGATTCAAATACCAACTGATAAGTTACTATAATCAAGATATGTTATCAACTATTAGTACTAGTTTATCTATACAGTCATTTTATTACTATTAGTTGACTATCACATGCAAGAGCACTGTTAGTAGTCAATAGTACAACTATGAACATAGCTAGCCCCTTCAATAGAGTAACCGTATAATCACTAGTAGATTACCAATGGAGATAGGTTTTCACCGATTCTTAATAGTTCATTCAAGTAGTTATCGTTATCCATTATTATGTTGGTATTTGAATAGACTATATTAGATCGGCTATGGTTCTTCACACTAGTTATATGACAGATAGATTATAATTACAGTTAAAGTTTACAGATAATCTAACTGTAATTCTGTAGTTATTTTCCAGTTATCGACCTTATGTTGGTGTTTAACTTAAAAGTTTGATTACTTAATCATTTAGTTAACTCTAAGTGTGTTACTGTGATTGTGAATGATCCATTCATTGATTAATTTAATAGAACGTTGCTATAAATTCCTATTGGTTTTTTAACTTTGATTGATATCTTATTCCAGAGATTATTTCTGATAGACGAATCTCTATTCGGTTGATTTTTTTGCCCTCAACACCGGCTTTTATAACAGGGACGACCTTTTGGTCAGTTGTGGTAGCCAGCTTTTCAACCCAAGGTGTAATTTTAATAATCGATGGTACACTGCGCCAGCTTCCATCTACCAGACTCCCCAGCATAAACCGAGTCAACACAATCGTAAGGCAGATCACATGATGAAATCTTAATTAGTCTAATGATTAAAAAAGGCAGTGATTCATTAATTAACTTAATTAATTAAACTAAAAATTAAGTGTCGTGATTCCAGTGGCCATGCTCATGACATGGGAATATGTATGAATAATAACTTAATGTGAATTAATTTAAGTTGTAAGAAGAGGAGAGAAATCTTTTGGAGTTTTCAATGGGGGAGGATCCCGGCGTGTGAGGCAGTTTTTTTGGGGGGAAAAGTGGATGGAAAGAGAAAGAGAAAGAGACAGAGAGGAAAGGATGAAGGAGAGTGTAAAATGAAATAAAGCGGTGGATAAAAGTAGTGTGAGGTGGAATGAAGGTGAATAGCCTTGTGTTGGCCATTATTTATGAAAAAGGCAACGCCGGCATTTCGGGTACGGCGTGTGGAACGCCCCCTTGCGCCGCGGCCAATATCACCCTCCGTCTCGCAGCCATCACATCCTATTGCACTGCCCTCTACTCATCTTCCCTCAGCAGAAACGTGCAGAAACGCCATTTTAACTTGACTTTCAAGAGGCTGAAACATCAAGATTTGAGTCATTTTGGGTCGTTTTGGGGTATTTTGAGTCATTTTGAGTCATATTGAGTCATATTGAGTCAGATTGAGTCATATTGAGGGATATTGAGGCCGTTCTTACTTGAATTCAAAGGCTGAAACATGGGAACTTGAGTCTTTTTGAGTCAAATTCAATTCATTGTGAGTCATTCTAGATAATTTGAAGCGTTTTGAGTCATATTAAGAGCGTTCTAACTTAAATTCAACGGCTGAAACAGGAAAATCGGCGTCATTTTGACTGAGTCATTTTGAGTCATTTTGAGGGATATTGAGGGATATTGAGGCCGTTCTTACTTGAATTCAGAGGTTGAAACTTCAGAACTTGAGTCATTTGAGTCAAATTCAAGTCATTGTGAGTCATTCTAAATAATTTGAATCATTTTGAGTCATATTAAGGACGTTCTACCTTGAATTCAACGGCTGAAATGGAAAAATCTGAGTCATTTTGAGTCATTTTGAGTCATATTAAGTCATTCCTATATGATATAAGGTACTTTTCGAGGTTCCTATATAATACAGTGCATCGTAGGTTGTTATTGAGATTCTTAGTGATTCTTCGGGTTCCAACGCATTCAGGAATTCTTAAGAATCTTGTGACAAAATGGACTCGTTTTGGCAATAATTTAAAATAAGAATGTGTAATAATGTAACCGACTTCCAAGATTTCTTAAGAATGGCCAAGATTCACAAAGGAATCCCTACAAGTCCCACTATAAAAACCAGCAGGTCCAAATCAGCAGTTCAACCAGCTCTAGTTCCAGTCTAGTTGCTTGCGGAGGCAGGAACTGCTGAAACTGCTGATATCCGTCCAAATCCAGCAGTCAGACGGTTATCAGTAGGTCGTTCAGCAGGCCCTTGACCTGCTGATTTTTACATTAGGGAAAATTTCAAATTGTTTGTTTTCTGTCGAGTAAATCGACCGGCCCAAGGAGAGGGAAACGGTCGATTATAGCGGAAAAGCGCATATTGCAGAATTTATGGAACATACCATTGTTTTACAATTCTTCGCCTGTCTCGAGTAACGCTAGTCAACTTTACGACCGGTTCATGAGTAAATTTTAATTATAAACGATGGCGATAAATTCCCTTTCTTTACTATCAATCTAACAGTTATTTTCAGTCTTGATCAAGCATTCCATATAGAATTTAATCAAGTGTTAATTCGATCATTATTGTATATCGATACCACAATAGATATAATATAGATGTAGATGTAATTAAAGATTAGAAAGTTTACTGTAGGAATACTATCTGATTCGATAATTTCATTCATCGATTAAATAGATAATAGCAATTTAGTTAATCATCTTATTAATGAATAAGTTTTTGTAAAGGAGAATCGTTAAGTTAATTAATAAAACAGCCTTTTCGGTTAAGTAATACGGTAGCTTATGATCCAAAAAATTGAAATCTATCTTCTCGATCCTGGCAGCGCATGATGACAGATTGAATCGTTCTTCCACCAGCCACACGGTTTTTCAATCAATCCCAACTTGTTAAAGTTTTAATTGTACTCATTATAAAAGAAGAGATAAAGACGCCAGGTCAACAGGTTGCCTTTTCACCGTGAAAAAGATTCAATCTGTTGATATTATCAGACGATCGATTCTCTATTGAGAATGACAGCGGGTTATGATGAATCGGTTGGTCAGTAAACTGAATAGTCTGAAAGTAGCGGACCCCCCTTCTTTTGAATGGCTTTTTTTATTCGTTGTTGTTGTTGTTGTTGTTGCTGTTGTTGTGTTGTATAAGAGAAAGGGGCCGGTTGTTTGTTGGTGTTGTTGATATGTGTATGGCAGGCCTATTAGAAGTTGACGTGACGTTATCTTGACAAAAGACTGCACGCTCGCCGTGTTCGACCAGATACAGTAGGCATATCCCCTCTATATCTCTTACTATAGAGCCGTAGACCTTTTCATAGCGTAATCGATAGTACGATACCCCTTTCCATTCACAACTATTCCTCTCTACGCGGCTTTCTCATTCATATAACGTTAATTAAGGTCAGTGTTTATGATTACTAATTAATTTGTTAAGTCTTATAAGAATCGATTAGTTAGATATAGATATAGATAGATATAGATAGATCTAGTAGAGAATTAGGTTATTTCCTTTTATAGCGTAATCGATAGTACGATACACCTCTCCATTCACAACTATGGCATTCTCATTCATATAATGTCAATTAAGGTTAGTTTTTGTGATTACTAATTAATTTGTTAAGTATGATAAGAATCGATTAGTTATTGATATAGATATCGATAGATATGATAGAAAATTAGGATATTTCCTTGTATGGCGTAATCGATAGTGCAATACACCTTTCCATTCACAGCTTTTCTCATTCATATAACGTTAATTAAGGTCAGTGTTTATATTATTACTAACTAATTTGTTAAGTATTATAAGAATCGATTGGTTACATATCGATATCGATAGATATGATAGAAAATTGGGATATTTCCTTGTATGGCGTAATCGATAGTGCAATACACCTTTCCATTTACAGCTTTTCTCATTCATATAACGTTAATTAAGGTCAGTGTTTATTATTACTAACTAATTTGTTAAGAATTATAAGAATCGATTAGTTATAGATATCGATATCGATAGATATGATAGAAAATTAGGATATTTCCTTGTATGGCGTAATCGATAGTACGATACACCTTTCCATTCATAGCTATTCCTCTCTATTCATATAACGTTAATTAAGGTCAATTTTTGTTATAATTAATTAGTTTGTTAATTATTTTATATTGATATGTATCAATAGATTTCATATAGACAGATGTAGATATCATAGGGAATTAGTATATTTGGACGATATTTTATATTTATATATATTTGACGTATATTTGGATAAATTTTACGAACAGTTAATTAGATGCTATCAACTCCTAGTCGTTCAAAGAACTAACTGTATTAACAATGTCTTAATTAGTTGCTAATTAAATGTATGCGTGTTTACACCATATCAATATAACCTTTTCATTGTATAAGTTGCGTAATTAAAGTACACCATATAGTATTGCTACGTGTATCATATGATGCATTCTAAACGTACGTGATGAGATTATAAGTGATTACTATATCGTTCAAACAGTTTAATGGCATTTAGCGATTTACCCTCTTAAGAATACTGAATCTGATGTATTCTAATTTCATCAGTCTTAATTTGCTGTTTAGTAAACTCAGACTTTGGAAATTACACAGGTGTAACTGAAATGCTGTATTCAACAGTGCTAATCACTTTGTTAAACAGAACGGAACTCTGAATCCTTTTTCAAGGCAAACTATTGTCTAACGATACTTCCTGTGGCGTCTCATCTGTATCTTTTCAGAGAGATCATACAATTCAGCAGGGATCAACACGTTCTTAAGCATGTACTGAACATGTCCGAACTGGGTTATGAAACTTCATTGTAAATCTAATGAANATAAAATTTCATACAGACAGATGTAGATATCATAGGGAATTAGGATATTTGGAGGTTAGCAAATAAATTTTACGAACAGTTAATTAGATGCAATCAACTCCTAGTCGTTCAAAGAACTAACTGTAATAACAATGTCTTAATCAGTTGCTAATTAAATGTATGCGTGTTTACACCATATCAATATAACCTTTCGATCGTATAAGTTGCGTAATTAAAGTACACCATATAGTATAGGTATGTGTATCAAATGATGCATTCTATACGTACCTGATGAGATTATAAATGATTACTATATCGTTGAAACAGTTTAATGGCATTTAGTGATTTACCCTCTTAACAATACTGAATCTGATGTATTCTAATTTCATCAGTCTTAATTTGCTGTTTAGTAAACTCAGACTTTGGAAATTACACAGGTGTAACTGAAATGCTGTATTCAACAGTGCTAATCACTTTGTTAAACAGAACGGAACTCTGAATCCTTTTTCAAGGCAAACTATTATCTAACGATACTTCCTATGGCGTGTCTCATCTGTTTATCATAAAATTCAGCAGGGATCAACACGTTCTTAAGCATGTACTGAACATGTCCGAACTGGGTTATGAACTTCATTGTAAACCGAATGAATTCAACAGGACTATTCAGCATCTTAATATCATAGAATTCAGTAGTAATCATCACTTTCCTAAGCATGTACTGAACATCTCCCGAACTTCGTTCTGAATTTCATCTTAAATCTAATAACTTGAGCCATTCAGCAGTACCAAGTACGTGATTCAACAGGGGTGGGAAAAAGCGAAAGAAAAGGGGGGAGAATAGCTCAAGTGCAGGGTTGCGTGAAATCAGGGGAGGCAGGCAAGTTGAATGTAAAATAATTAGAGGATTGAAACATACGGCCGTACAAGACGGATACACAGCACAAGATTCAACACATTGAACGCACAAGACGCCCCGTCGCTCTGATGTTACACTCGCTTGAACTGCTCCGTGGAATTGCAGCATCTTCCCTTTGTCGCGACAAAGACGCTTTGTTCAGTCCTCGTTTCATACCACTGATTTCAAACCTCACATAGTTTACAATGCGAAAACCAGCAGGGCTGAGGACCTGCTGAACGACCTGCTGGATCTGGACGAAGATCAGCAGTTCCTGCCTCCAACATAGCAGTGGATCCAGAGCTATGTTGCTTATGCACTGGGATCAAAGAATCATTCTTAAGATTCTTATGTTTCCTTGAATGATAGTACGAGTTTCCCAATGAAGTTTCATAAAAGATGTCTTAGAGAATCACGGAATCAGTTAGAGGTGAGGATTCTTGAAGGGTTGGGTTTGGAATTGTCTGGATTTTGAGATTCTTCGGAAGATTCTGGAAACAATCCTTCACTGATAAATATGAGGAAAATGCTTACAGATTCTTGTGATTCTATCGACAAGATTCCTTGACTAACCGATCGCGTGTTGTTCAAGAGTATCGATCTGCAAAGTACAGACTGGAAGATTATACAACGAGTTGGTTAGAGATTCCTACTAGATTCTTGAAACCTATACCTGAAGAATCCTATCAGACTGATTGGTTGAAAGAATCTTGATCTCTATGAATCTCAGTCAGTTATAGAGTTTGGTCCAACGGTTATGATGAATTGCTCGTGAATCTCTCAACTCTCGTTGTATATCCACGAGTAGTTCATACAGAACTTGTAAGTTTTCCGGATGAATGAACAGTGACGAAGTCTTTTTAAGCCGTTGTGAATACAAGCTGTCTTCGAAGCCGTTTAGAATGTTAAAAAGGTGAAGAGAAAAGGCGGACATGACAAAAAGTATGAGGATCTACTCAGATATCCGATATCTCCTTCACCGTAAACCCTCCCCAAAAGAAGGGATTATATCCTTTCTCACTTTTTGTGAACCTTAAAAACCTTTTAAGTTTAAAATATCCTACATCTTTCATCACGTCATAGGCTAATACATTTGTAGTGCTATGATTATCTTGATAAGATTCATCAGGATTCTTGAGATTCCTGTATGTACTCAATGAGTCAATAGAGGAATCACTATGCCGAACTTGATTACAGATGAATATATCCCAATGCAAATTTCAGCATGCACTGTCCCTACTGAATCACATGCTGCTACATGCTGAACATGCTTCTTGGTTCTTGATGCTGAATGCAACTGATGAAAAGCGACCAAGTCCGGCCTGCTGCTACGCACGCTTAATCGTATACTGAATCTGATTTCAGCATGCTGACGTCTGAATTTGGTCTGAATTTTGCATGGGTATGGCAAATCCCTATCACTCACATATGACATGTGAATGTCACATATTAACGATGTACTTATCATAACTCGTGCTCGTCGATGACATGTCGACAGGGAAAAACATCTGTCAGTTTCAAAACCGCCGTCAAACATAAACCACTTTACTGCAAAGGTACTCGATTTAAGTACTCGAGCAAAACGATGTGCGCCAAAGATGGCGGATTCATGAATCTTACTAATGCCTGTTTAGAATAAGTTGATGAAAGCTCACTATATGCAGAGATATCTTTTTAAGATCCTGAATTTCAGAGAAATGTTAAGTACCGAC
>JAIQCU010001990.1:0-14213 GCA_022114935.1 Leptestheria dahalacensis
CTCATCGTGAAGCCGACGCCGCACAGCACGCAGACCCCGAGGAACTGTTGCCAGCTGGCGTTATGCGGCAGACTCGCGCCGCCGAAACGGATCATTGCCCACGATACCCCGAAGACACCAATCGTTTTGCCAAACACGAGGCCTGCGATGATGCCGATCGGTACGCCCTGTCCGAGGGTTGCGAACGTCACCCCTTCAAGCGAGACGCCGGCATTGGCAAAGGCAAACATCGGCAGCACGACCAAGGCCACCCAAGGGTGGAGGTCGTGTTCAAGGCGACTCAGCGGCGAACTGTTCTTGTCTTCATCCGCGTCATCGTAACGGGTCAGCGGAATGGCCAGTGCGGTAATCACCCCGGCAAGCGTCGCATGGATGCCCGACTTCAGCACGCAAACCCAGATCACCAAGCCAACCAGAACATAGGGCGCCACCGCCATGACCCGCATGCGGTTCAATATCATCAGCATGACCGTGCCAACGGCAGCGATCAGCAGCATCTGCACGGAGAGCTGGGCGGTGTAGAAAAAAGCGATGACGAGGATCGCACCGAGGTCATCGATGATGGCCACGGCGGTGACGAACACCTTGAGTGACAGCGGCACCCGATTTCCGAGCAGGATCAGGATGCCGAGTGCGAAAGCAATATCGGTCGCCGCTGGAATCGCCCAGCCGCGCAGCGCGACCGCGTCGCCCCAGTTGATTCCGGTATAGATTAGCGCCGGCACTGCCATACCACCGACCGCTGCGGCAGCGGGCAAAATGGCTTGGCGGAAATCCGCGAGTTCACCCTCAAATAGTTCGCGCTTGATTTCAAGGCCAACGAGAAAGAAGAACACCGCCATCCACAGGTCGTTGACCCAGAGGATCAATGGCTTTTGCAGTACCAGCCAGTTTTCGCCAACGCGTACTTCGCCTGGAATCTGGCGAAACGATTCATACCAGTCGCCCCACGGTGAATTGGCCAGCAGCATCGCCGCAATCGCGGCAACGCCGAGGATGACACCGCCCAACGACTGCGACTGGATGAATCCGTGCAGCTTGCTGCGGATCGTACGCAACATGAAAAGCCTCGTTTGCCCCCGCTCCCGCGTTTCGTGCAACTCGTTCGGGAAGCCAAAAACCAAAAGAACAGGCCGGCGAGCCGGCCTGAAAATACCCACATTCGGTCTGACCGGGGAAAAACGGGCGCGGTTCCGTGTCTAAGGAATTTTTCCGTGAACAGAGTGATTGAGGCCTTTGTGTGCCAATGGCGGGCTTTGAGGTGCAGGCGCTACCGCATGAGCGCGAAGCTTCCCGTCGCGATTGAGGCGCAGGCCACGATCGTCAGGCGTAGGCGCAAGGGCAGGTACCACGCGGGTAGTGTGCTTCGGTGTGCGAGGCGCCGGTCATGCCAGAAATGCGCGGCGAAAGCGGCGATCAACACGGTTCCCGCAACCGGCGCTGTCTTGAGCAGCAGGCTGACCCAGCCGCAGAGCGCGGGAATGATGCTCCAGATGAAACGTGCATTGCGTTGCGGCGCGCTCAGTTCGTCCAAGGTCATTGCAAACGCCCAGTGCAGGGCACCGACAAAGCTGAGAATCACCGCGCCGTAAGAAAATAGCGCGCCACTCCAGAGGCGAGCATGGTGGGCGTCGACCAGACTGGCGATTCCAAGGGTCACAAAGGGCACGAGGCCGCCGTAGCCGAGCCAGGCAACTGCGCGAGGTGTTGGTGCTGGAAACTGAGTGGACATTCCGTTTCTCGCCGGTCAGATATTTCAGGCCTGCATTGCCGCCGCGCCGGAGAGCCAGGCATCGATACACGGTCGGACCGCATGCCGGGGTGCCAGCTGGATCGCTCGCAGCAGCGCGTGATGCGGCTGTGGCACATCGAAGCGGCGCACCAGTCGATCCTGCAGGCGTGCGAGCAGATGTCCGGTCATTTCGGCATCGGCCAGCGCCCGATGGTGGCGTCCTGTGACGGGCAGTTCGAGAAATTGTGCCAGCGTTCCGAGTTTGTGGTTTGGCGCCTCGGGCAGCAGACGCCGTGACAGCAGCAGCGAGCAAGCGAAATCCGCGCGTGTGCCACGTTGCAGTCGCGCCATTTCATCGTTCCAGAACTTGCTGTCGAATGAGGCGTTGTGAGCAAGTAGCGGCAGGCTGCCGACGAAGTCCGCCGCCTCGCGCATCACTCGGTCGATGGGCGGCGCAGCATTCACCATTTCATTGCTGATGCCGGTGAGTTGCTGTATCTGCCACGGCACGCGCACGCCGGCATTCATCAGGTTCTGATAGCGGTCGATGATCCGCCCGTCGCGCACAAGCACGATGCCGACCTCGGTCGGTCGGGCGCCCTGAGCCGGCGACATGCCGGTGGTTTCGAAGTCAATGACGGCGATGGTTTCCATGCCGATATTTTGCCTGAATCCATTGGCGTGCTTGCGGGGCCGCACCTTGCTGGCGACGATTCTGATGTGGGCTGCGATAATGCTTGTCTGGCAATGCACGTGGCGCCGCGTCACGGATTCGGCGCGCCGCTTCTTTCAACCCATGCTGATTTTGCTGATGAAACCCTCTTCGCTCCGCCTTATTGCGATCGCTTGTCTGCTGACTGGAGCGATGCAAGTCCCGGCCCAGGCCAATCCCGAATTCGACATGTGTGTTGCCGGTCTGCGCCCTGCTGCGCGTGCTGCTGGCGTGCAGGATGCGACCTTTACGCAATTGACGCGTGGTCTTGCACCCGACATGAGCGTGATTGAGAAGCTCAACTACCAGCCTGAGTTCCGCATGCCGATCTGGGATTATCTGTCGGGATTGGTCGATGACGAGCGCGTGGCCGAAGGCGCGGCCTTGCTGGCCCGGCATCGCAAAACCCTGGAGCGGGTCGAACAGCGTTATGGCGTGGATCCGGCCACGGTGGTTGCGGTCTGGGGCGTAGAAAGTAATTTTGGCCAGACCTTCGGAAAATACCCGCTGGTCCAGGCGCTCGCCACGCTGTCGTGCTTCGGCAGACGCCAGGCTTATTTCCGCGGCGAATTTTTCTCCGCATTGCGCATCCTTCAGGCCGGTCATATCGCACCCGAGCGCCTGGTTGGCTCCTGGGCAGGAGCTTTCGGCCATACACAGTTCATGCCAAGCACCTTCGAGCGTCTCGCTGTCGATTTTGATGGTGACGGACGCTCTGACTTGATGGACAGCACGGCCGACGCGCTTGCCTCGACGGCGAATTTCTTGCAGAAGGCCGGTTGGAAGGCAGGGCAGCCTTGGGGGTTCGAGGTCAAGCTGCCTGCGGGCTTCGACATCAGCGGGGAAGGGCGGCGCAGCAAGCGCTCGATGAGCGACTGGAGTGCCCGAGGCGTGCGCCGTGCGGACGGCACACCTCTTCCGGTTGATTCCGGTTCTGCTGGCCTGCTTGCGCCCGCAGGTGCCGCAGGACCGACCTTCCTCGTGCTGCGTAATTTTGATGCGGTCTACAGCTATAACGCTGCCGAGAGTTACGGGCTTGCGATCGCCCATCTGTCCGACCGACTGCGTGGCGGGCAGCGCTTCGCCACGCCATGGCCGACCGATGATCCGGGCCTCTCGCGTGCAGAGCGCCGCGAGATCCAGACCTTGTTGCTGTTGCGTGGTCACCAGATCGGTGAAGTCGACGGCATGCTCGGCGACAAGAGCCGTGACGCCATCCGGGGGGAGCAGACCCGCTTGCGGCACGACATCAATGGCCGTGCCGGTCAGAAGCTGTTGCGTGCGTTGCGCGGCGGTTAAGCCACAGACAAGCCACCGATAAGCCATCGGCCGGTATTGTCAGCGGACGCGCCATTGCGGAAGCACCACGGCGGATGTTCACGCGTTCAGGTCCACGAGAAGTATCGCTGCGGCGATCGTGCGTGCCGGGTGGGGGCTCAGTCGGGGAAATTGACGCCTATGGCCCCTGCTCGCCAGACCGGCGCTTTGCGCATCACCTGCTCGAAAGCGCCCGATCCGAAAAAATGCCGCTGCCAGTCGCGCAGACGAGGATACGGCGCCTGCTCGAACCACGTTGCATCCACCGCAGCGAACTGCCGCACGAAAGGAAACAGCGCAATGTCGGCAATGCAGGGCGCAGAGCGTAGCAGAAACAGGTTCGCGGTCAGGTGCGACTCAAGCTCCTGAAGGAACGTTTCGCCATGGGCGCGCCACTCCGTTTGCGTGCGTTCGGGGTGACGTTCCGGATATTTGTAGCGGTCGAGGTCGCGTTTGAAGTTGCCGTCATTGGCCTCAATCAGCGCAGCCCACTGCGCTTGCAGACCTGCGTTGCCAGCGCACAGCCAGTCGTCGGGGTCGCGCTGCCGCAGCGCATGCAGCATGATTTCTCGACTCTGTTCGAGGACCCGGCCATCGCCAAGCACCAGCACCGGTACGGTGCCTTTCGGCGAGGCCAGCAGCAGGTCGGCCGGCTTGTCGCGTAGCATGATTTCACGCAGTTCGACGCGCATGCCGGCTTGCACTAGTGCGAGTCGGGCACGCATCGCGTAGGGACAGCGGCGGTAGGAATAAAGAACCGGCAGGCTCATCGGATTGAATCTGGATGATGAATGGTGCCATGCGGTGGAAATTCCGCATGGCACCCTCAGGGGTGTCGCCTCAGTTGGCAAGAAGGCTGCCACTTTTTGCCTGATCGCGCGCCATTGCTTCGCGTTCGCTCAATCGGCGGAAGAACAGCGTCACGAAGCTACTGGTAACGACGATGAACAGCGAATACAGCACCGGAATGAGCAGGACTTGCTGTTGCGTCGGACCGCTGATGCTCAGCGTCACGATCAGGATCGCCATCGGACCGTTTTGAATGCCGGTTTCCAGCGCGATCGTGCGGCTGCGGTTCGGGTCCTGACGCCACAGGCGCGCCAGTCCATAGCCGAGCACCATGCCGAACAGGCCCAGGCCGATCGCGGCGAAGTACACCGGTACCGGTGTGGTGGCCAGTAACTGGTGATTCCGCGGCACCCAGGTGAGGATCAGGAACAGGATCACGACGATGCCGAGAAAGCCCCCGAGCAGCTCGATGCTGGCCCCCACATTCGGACTCACCTTGCGTAGCACCATGCCGAGGAGCGTTGGCACCAGCAGCACCAGCAGCACCTGGGCAACATTGCTGGCCGGGATCTTGAATTCGCCGCTGATGCCGGCCGCTTGCGAGTAGAACTCGAGCAGCGTGGGCACCATGCCCAGCGCCACCAGCGTCGAGACGCTGGTCATCATGATCGACAGCGCCAGCACGGCCTTGCTGAAGTAGGTGAAGATGTTCGACGTGGTGCCGCCCGGCATGCAGGCGATCAGGATCAGGCCGACGGTGAGTTGCGGCGACAGGTCCAGTGCCTTGGCCAGGGAAAAGCCCAGCAGCGGCATGATGCCGTACTGGCAGATCAGGCCGACCAGCACGCCCTTGGGCTTGCGGAAGGCAATCAGGAAGTCGCGCCACGTCAGCGAGGCGCCCATCCCCATCATGATGACCATCATCATGATGCCCAGTAGTTTGGTTTCCAGTTCGGTGACCATATTCGTGCCCTGATATATCGGTTGGCGTGCGCTCAGGCGCGGCTGGATTCGGCTTTGACCTCGGCCCTCAGGTCCTTGCGCAGTACCTTGCCGATCGGACTCTTCGGCAGTTCCTCGCGGACCACGACCGAGCGCGGAATCTTGTAAGCGGCCAGATGCTTCTTGCAGTGTGCAATGACATCTTCGGTACGCAGGCCGTCGGCATGCTCCGGATTGGCGACGACGTAGGCGCGCACGCCTTCGCCGGTCTTGTCATCGGGAATGCCGATCACTGCAACTTCAAGCACGGCGTCCATCTGCGCAATCACATCTTCGACTTCATTGGGATAAACGTTGAAGCCCGATACCAGAATCATGTCCTTTTTCCGGTCGACGATGCGCAGGAAGCCGGTTTCGTCGATGACCGCGACATCGCCCGTTGACAGCCAGCCATCGCGCAGCACTTCCGTGGTTTCCTGTGGTCTGTTCCAGTAACCCTGCATGACTTGCGGGCCATGTACCTGGATTTCGCCTGGCTCACCCGGCGCGACCTCGACACCGGTATCATTGACGAGTCGCACATCGGTGCCGGGCGCCGGGATGCCGATGCTGCCAAGGCGTGGTTCTCCACGCAAGGGATTGAAGCTAACCACTGGCGAGGTCTCGGTCAGGCCATAGCCTTCGGCGATCGGTGTGCCGGTGACTTCGCGCCAGCGTTTCGCGACCGCGCTGTGCAGTGAGGTGCCGCCAGCAATCGAGGCTTTCAGTTTGCGCGGCGGGTAGGCGACGAACCATTCTTCATTCAGAAGCCCGTTGTAGAGCGTGTTGACGCCGGTCATCCAGGTGACCGGGTAATTCTCGATGGCGCGTTGCAGATTTTGCACCGGGCGTGGACTCGGGATCAGGATGTTCCGCGCGCCGAGCGACAGGAAGCCGAGCAGGTTCGCCGTGAATGCGAAGATGTGATATAGCGGCAGCGCCGTCAAAACACATTCCTCCCCCGGCTTCATGTGCGTGGTTCCCATCGCCAGCATTTGTTGCACATTGATCAGCAGGTTGCCGTGGCTGAGCATCGCCCCTTTGCTCACACCTGTCGTGCCGCCGGTGTACTGAAGCACCGCCAGGTCGGCGTGCTGCAGCTGCTTCCAGTAGGAACTGGCCGGAGTCTGGCTTAACGTTTTCCGGCCTTGGCCCAGCGCATCTTGTAACCGGACATGGGGCACAGTGACCGGTGGTAACACCTTGCTCCAGAATTTTTGCACGCCGCGAATGATGGCGCGGGGAACCGCCGGGAAAAATTCCGGCACGCTCGCGAGGACGATGTGTTTCACCGACGTCTTTGCCAGCACCGCCGGCAGTTTGTCGGTGAACATGTCAATGACGACCAGTGCCTTCGCGCCCGAGTCATTGAACTGATGCACCATTTCGTCGATGGTGTACAACGGATTGGTGTTGACGAGTACGCAGCCCGCCTTGAACACGCCGAAAGCCGCTACCGGATAAGACAGACCGTTGGGTAGTTGGACTGCCACACGGTCGCCAGCCTGGAGGCCCAGTACGCCGCGCAAATAGCCGGCAAACGCATCCGAGAGTGCATCAACCTGAGCGAAGCTGAGACTGCCGTTCATGCCATTGGGCGCGACACAGGTGAACGCAGCCTTCATCTTGCTTTCGCTTGCCCAGCGGGTGCAGCATTCATGCACCAGTTCAGCGAGGCTGGCCTGACGGGTGGTGGTCAGCACAGGCGGGATTCCCGCATCCGCGTAGGTCGGCGTCCACGGACGGGACCGGGTTGCCATGTCGATACTTGCCTGCATGAGATCTCCTGCTGTTTTAATTTGTATTTTTATCTTACGTGATGCGCAGGTCGATCAAAAACCCATGACGCCAGAGACGGCTTTCGCTGCCCAGCGATTTCATCGGCCAAGGAAGTGCTGATGTGTCCGGTTCCTCCTGATCCTGTCGCAAATTTTGCCAGTGTGAGCAGGCATTTTCATGAAGCATGCATGCTGCTATGTTTTCATGATTCCGAACAGTTGCCCGAGTTTCAGCCGGTGCATTGGATCGCCAGCCTTCCAGGCATCGGTCCAGCGGCTTGTGCGTTCGTTGTCCGGAATGTCGTCAGGATGGAATCCCGGTTTGAAGAATTTCAGGTAGTTGCGCCAGGTCAGGCCGATTACGCCATGCCGTCCGAAATACATCGAGGCCAGGCGTCGCCATGTCGAAAACTTCCAGAGCAACCCTTCGACGCGTAGCAAGTGTAGATGCATCGAGAGAAAGGAAAAGCCAATAACGAAAGTCAAGGCCACGAGGTTGACCATGCGCGCGCCATGGCCTCCGCCGAGATGTCGGTGCACGTCGAAGGCAACGGCCTTGTGCTCGATCTCCTCAATGGCGTGCCAGATGAACATGGCAGAGCACGGACAGTCGCTGCTGACCCAGCGCTGCGGTTCTGAAAGCAGGGCTTCGGAGAGGATCGAGGTGATGTGTTCGACCGACGCGATTATGCCAAGGCGGGTGATCAGGGGCCGTCGTTCAAGGAAGTTGATGATGCGGATGAGGCGGTTCTCATGAGCCTCCAGACCTGGGTAGCGCCTGAGCAGCAGCCGGTTCAGCTTGCGGTGCTCGTAGGCGTGATTCGCCTCCTGACCGCAGAATGCGCGCGCAGCTTCCGCCAGATCCGCATCGCGGATCATTGGCCGGGCTTTGCGAACTTCTTTGACGAAAAAATCTTCGGCGACCGGAAAAGTGTAGGAAACGGAATTCATGAAGAGCGTCGTGACCTTGTCGACTGACCACGTCGCAGGCACGCTGTCGCCTGTTGTATCGGCGAACGGAAAATCCATGCGCCTTGGGCGGAAACGGGACACCGGCGGCTTGGTTGCAGGAGTGACGGGGAAATGCTCTGATTCCATGGCTTGTCTCCTTTCTTCGGGGTTTGCCAAGCCTCAATGGGCCAGGTCTCTTGAATTTTCTGTTGCTTAGGATGGGATCAGGTCAAGTCGCTGGAGGCGGTCGACCAGGCGCGGCGCGAATCGCTTTGTCAGGTAACCGAACCAGATCTCTGCCGCGACCGGCACCACGTGACTATTGCGGTCGATTGCCTTGGCAATGGCTTGGGCGACCTTCTCAGGGCCAAAATTCCGGCGCCGGTAGAACTGCTGAAGTTTTTCCCGGGTGGCTGCTGAACCGATTGGTCCTTCGAAACGGGAGTTGCTGACGATCGGTGTATTGATGATGCCCGGGCAGATCACGGACACCCCGATGCCGCTGGAACTCAGGTCTGCGCGCAAGGCCTCCGATAAGCCGACGACGGCAAATTTTGAGGCCGTGTAGACCGGCATGTTTTTGTCGGCGATCAGGCCCAGGCCTGAGGCAACATTGACGACATGGCCGCGGCGTCGTGCCACCATCGCCGGAAGAAATGCCTTGCAGCCGTGCACCACGCCCATCAGGTTGACGTCGATGGTGCGCTTCCATGTTGGCAAGGTCGCATCGAGAAAGCGGCCGGCGCAACCGACGCCGGCGTTATTGATCACGACCTGCGCGGCACCGAATTCCTCTGCGGTCCAGTCGGCGACTTCTTGCATGGCGAGGGCATCGGCGACATCGACGGCGCGCGCGGTGGCCTGCATGCCGGCCAGGCGGATCACCGTGGCGGTGCGCTCTGCGGCATCACCATTGAGATCCAGAGCGAGGATGTGATATTTGCGCTGCGCGAGCAGGAATGCGGTCTCGCGACCGATGCCGCTGCCTGCCCCGGTGATAACTGCGAGCGGCAGGCTGGACTTTTGATGGTTTGATGTCATCAGTGCTCTCCGATGAAATTTTGAAGGGTCTGGTTGAGCCAGGCCGGGTGTGAGCGCTGTACCCAGTGATTGGCGGCGACTTCATGACGCTGCAGTCGGGTGCAATATCGGCCAAGTTCGGACAGCACCGCAGGACGCACGTAGCTGTCGTCTAGTGGCACGACCAACTGCACGGGCAAGGTATAGCTGCCAGGTAACGGCGGGCGGGGTGGATGCAATGCGTTGGCGCGGTACAGGCCGAGCGTATGTGTGGTCATGCTGCGGATGTGCGCCGGGGTCTCGGCAAGCAGGGGGTCGTGGTCCGGGACGCCGGACTTGCGCAGCAGGCGGCGCCATAGTGCTCCACCGAATGCGTTGAACAGGCGTTCGGCAAGGCCGGGAATCAGGAACGCGAAGATGTACCAGGAGTGCGAGAACTGTTCGATGCCTTCGCGCCAGCCTTTCAGGGACAAGCTGCCGAAGCGTGTGCCGAGCCAGTCCCACATCATCCCGGGATGCGGTCCGGAAATCGACGTGTAGCTCAGGATGCGCGCCTGCCGCTCCGGGTCAGCGAGAAAACACCAGCTCAGCGCCGAGCCCCAGTCGTGACTGACGAGGTGCGCCTGTCCTTTTGGACCGGCAACATGGTTCAGCACGGCATCGAAATCCGTCAATACGCGTTCGATCCGGTAGGCGTTGACGTTGTCGGGCGGGGTCGAGTGGCCGGCTCCTCGCAGATCGAAGGCGACGACCCGGAAGCGCTCACTCAGGGCTTCGAGCTGCGGACTCCAGGTGCGATGGCAATCGGGAAAACCGTGCACGAACAGAATCAGCGGCGCATCCGCGGGGCCGCCGACGCAGCCATGCAGTCTCACATTGTCCGTGCTTGCAATCTCAAATGTTTCAAAGGCCATGGGTTGCTTGTTCCATCACATGTAGGTACGGCGCTGCTGATGCGTGTGCCGCACGCATGCTGGGCTCCGCACCCGGCTTTGAAAGGGCTAATGCAGGACGTCAGTCATCGTGCGGTGAGCGGCCATCAGGCCCACGCCAGCGTGCAGCGGTGTCGGCTCGCAGTCAGCGTCAGGGTGTCAGGCCAGGCGACCGTCAGGCAGCTTCCTTGAGGCCTGCGCGACCCACGTCGGCAAGCCAGCCACGGGCCTTGGCTTCCTGCAAGTGCGGCACGGTATCGTCGAGCCAGAACGCACGATCTTCGGTGATCACCAGAATTTCTTCCCATTTGGCGCCGACCCCGAAGCGCCCAATATGGGGCTCGACGGCCCAGAGACCTGGGGGCGGCAGATGGCGACATTCGCTATTGCCGTTCCAGAGCGGGGAGATGCGTTCACTGGATGGCAGGAAGCGGGCTTTCAATGCGGACGGAATGATCCAGCGAAACTGGGGAATTCCGAAGTTGAAAAGATGCACGCGAGCGCTTGCGCCTGTCTCCAGTCGTGCGACGCGGTGGCCGAGAACCTGCTGCGGATAATGCCGGTGTGTGTTCAGATAGCCATCGCGTGCGATCTCCATATCGAGATCGGCATAGATTGCGGCGAAGGTCTTGCCGCTATTGACACCGTCCAGGATGAACTGGCGGTAACCGATCAGATCGCGGCGCATCTGGGTTTGCAGGGGGCAACTGCCGAATTCCAGCGAATGGCCGATGTCCGCGACAAAGCCGTCAATCATCGGCGCAACGTCGAGAATCACCGGCATATTGAGTTCAAGGCGACGCTTGGACGGGAAAAATTGAAGGTCATTCCAGATGCCAGCGAAGGCGGTGCGGTCGCCGAACCATGCGAATGGTTTGTGAAAAAAGCTTTTCACGCCATGGTCGCCCATCCAGTCAAACATCAGCCGGGCGGCCTGTTTTTCCGTCATGCCTTCGCGCAATTCAGTCGCGATGGCTGTGGTGCAGGCATAGGCCAGTCGTTGCGTTTCGCGGAAATGACTGAGTTCCGAGTCGGCAAAGCCGTACAGTTTGACTTCCATGTTCTCCCCCTTATTTTCCTGCGGGACACCCGCGGCCCCGATCAGTTGCACATGCAGTCTCTGGCGGACGGCGGTGCATGACGTCGATTATTCAGGGTCAGTACGGGGATGTGTTTATCCGGAAAGGCCTATATCTTGTCATTTTCGGTCACTGACGTTGATCGCGTTGGTCCGGTTGCGAATCGCCATCAGAAGCGGGATTAAAAGGAAAGGGCAGGGGCTGTGCCTGCCGGGAGATGATGATCATGAAGAAAAACGCATTGCCCGCGCGCTATGCGCGTGCGATCCGGGATGCGCTGCGGGAGCGTGGAATTGCCGATGACGAGTGGATGAAGCGTGCCGGATTGACGCCCGGCATGCTTGAAGACGAGAGTGCCTGGCTTGACTTGAAGGCCTTGCAGAACATCATCAGCGTGGTGCGCGAGCAGGATGCCCAGTGGCCGCTGGCGATCGAGGCTGGTGCACGCATTCTGCCGACCGCGCACGGCATGCTGGGCGTGGCCGGCATGAGCAGTCCGACACCGGCAGACGGTTTGCGACTTGCCGCGCATTACTTCGCGCTGATCTGTCCGCTGATCGAGTTGCAATATACGGAATCCGGTGAGTGCGGCATTCTTACGGCCACGCGGTGCTTCGATGACAAGGATGTATTTGCGTTTCTGATGCAGATGCTCGTTGCCAGTCTGGATGCGCAAGTTAGATTCCTTCTTCAGAAAACCGACGTGCATGCGGCCGTCGATGTCCCGTGGCCGCAGCCAAACGCCGGCACCGCGCTTGCAGAGCGTCTGCATTCGATGCGCGGCTTGTCATGGCGCTTTAGTCGGCCGACGTTATCGATGCAGGTGCCGTTGACTCTGCTGCACCAGCGCAACCCGCTGGCCAATGAGGCGATGTGTGCCGAAGCGCGGCGCCAGTGCGACGCGGCGCTCAAGTCCAGCGTGGCGCGACCGACAGGGGCTTTGCTGGCAAAGGCGCAACTTGAGTCCGGTGAAAGCCTCAAGCTGAGCGAGCAACAGTTGGCGGACCAGTTGCATCTGAGTGCGCGTTCGTTGCGTCGTCAACTAAAGGCGCAAGGGCTGTCATTCCGTGAATTGTCGCTGCAGTCGCGCATGCGTCAGGCACGCTCGCTGATTGAGACCGGCGTGCCGCTGACGCTTGTTGCCGAGCAACTCGGCTACCTTGAGTTCACCAGTTTCAGCCGCGCATTCCGGCGCCATTTTGGCATGGCACCGTCGATTTATCGGCTTCAGCATCAACTGGTTCGCGAGTAAATGGTTGGTACCCAGAGACGACAGGGAGCATCTTTTTCTGCCATGGCGTCGGGTTTTGAGTGACAGGGCGCCAGATCAAGGGGTAGCGGCCGGGCATGCTGATTCTCGAGGTCATTACCAGCGTATCTTTGATGCGGGCAGTCACCTTCCAGAAAAACGGTGAACATGTCTCGGGGGTGACTGTGATCTCGGCACCCGGCCAGCCAGCGATGCGGATTGAATGCTGCGCACGCAGGTAAAGCATTTCGCGCCAGGCGAGCATCGCAGAAACATAGGCGAAGAGACTGGCGAGTACGGTTAATGGCAGCACTCCGAAAAAGCCGCTGAGCAGAAGGCCAAGGATCACGGGGTCCAGAGGGGAGTGCGTGCCAGTACTCCAGTGGCGTTTTGAGTAAGGGTGCAGCAGCATGACCCCCTTTTCGCTGACAAGATCGAGGGCGATATGCGCGCCCACCGCTGACGCGATGAGCGCGGCCGTGGGCAGGGCGCCATCAACGCCGATGTCGAGCAAGGGCGCAAATCCCTGAACGATGATCATCCCGAAAAATGCCGCGAGCGGCATGGTGACCAGGCTATGGAGCAGCGCGTTAGCGGGTTGCGGGGAGGCGGTGGAGGCATCGCTGCGAGACCTGATGCGTTTAATCACGTGGTCGAGATCGGGTAGCGCATCCGAGATCGCGCCGAGCCACATCATCGTGGATTGCGTGGCGTGGCCAGCGCTGATCGCTGCGCCCAGCGTGGCACCCGTCAGCACATGCACGATCAGGTTCATCTGTTTCCCCGCCTTCGCGTCAGTAAGCAGGCTTCATCAACCCAAGCCGGTTCAGGAGGCCGTAGGCATCTGCGAGCCCGAAGGCGCGATGCGAAATGTCGCGCGCCGCGCGCCGCAATGCCGCCAGTGATGCCGGCTCGTCAAGCCAGGCTTCGATGCGGCTGATCAGTTCCTCGGTCGACTGGCTGGCGTAGCCGACCTCCCAGACCTCAAGTAGTGCCAGATTAGCCGCCTCATTCGCTTGCCAGTCGTAGACGAGCACCGGCAGACCCGTTGTCAGCGCGTCGGTCAGGAGCGCGGAGGAGGCGCGTACCAGCGCAACGTCGGCATGTGCCATGCGTACCGACAGGTCTTGTCCCGTGGGCCGGATTTCCAGTTTCAAGCGGGTCAGGCTTTCCTTCAGTTCGGCAAACGGCTGTATCTGTGTGGCGTTGCCGTCATAGACGATTTCCAGTTCGATGCGGTTCGCGCCTGCTGTGGCATCCAGTGCCTTGAGAAGGGCCATGAGTCGTTGGCTGGAGCGGCCGTCGTCCGCGAGCAGCGCAATCATGCGCAACGTGTCATTGCCGCGTTTTTTGAGGTGTGGCGAGGGGACCGCCGCTGGCTTGCTTGGCAGCAGCGGTACCGGGTACAAGGACGCATCAATGCGCTCGAATTCCCTGGCACGCTCGATGCCGAGCACCTGGGAGAGCACCAGTACATCAGCACGTCCCAGCCAGGCTCGATGTGGGCGGTATTCGGAGACCATGATCATGGTTGGCGGAGGCGGGTCAAAGGTGGCGGCGATGTCGCGGATGCACTGCGCCGCGATTGCATCGGTGGCGACGATCAGGTCGGGTCGCCGGCCTCCTGTAGCGGTGCGCATCGCCTGCCTCAGGCAGGGTCGCAGGCAGGCGCG
>JAIQCU010001991.1:0-15168 GCA_022114935.1 Leptestheria dahalacensis
AGTTTTCACAGATATAATAGCCAAAAAAATACCTAGCATCGAACTGCTAGTACTTTATGTACTAGTAAAGTTGCATTCAAATCGAGTTGTTAGTTTGGCTTATATAAAATCCTAAAGTTTAACAAAAATCCGTAATCTACTTCCATTGAATGGGAGAAAATCGTAGTAATTTGCAAACTTTAGGATTTTATTGTGGCTAAACTAATGAACCGATTTCAACGAAACTTGAAATATGCATTAAGGACGACTAGGTCTACTTATGGTATTTTTTGGGTGTTTATACTGTTGAAAGTGTAGGAGCAGTAAGCAATCAACTTTTCCCCGGGAAGAATCTTTACTTATTGCCCAAGTCTGTACACGTAGAATGGGAGTAGCGAACCCCTTGCTAAAAACAGACCACGCTCGCTTCTCAAGACAACAAGTTTTCTGTCGACTTTTAAAAACAAGTTCCAAACTTCATCGTCGTGCCCTACTAAAAGGGGACGGCAACTTCGATGCATTTTCCCAGCGGCTGTACAACTTTCGGATTCAGCGATTCGGTAAGACGTCTGAACCGCCTTGTGATGATTAGTGTATTAACACTATTATTATAGTTGGAAGATAACGTTTTCAGATGTTTCAGCTGGGATTGTGGTCGAGATTAGTTGGAAGTCGTTCTAGTCAAATAGTAAGACGTCTGAATCGTTTGATTCATCAGTTCTCGTTGAACCGGCTTTATGAAATGAGTGGTTTTTATCGATATGGTGAGGAGAACCGTTTTCAGGTATGTCCAGCAGGCGGTTAAGTATGTTAAACGAATGTAAGTATTGGTCGAAGTGGTTAAGTATACGATAATGTCTTAAACATAATGCAATTAAAAGTTGATGAGTGGTATAGTCAGATTTCTAAGTTCTATTGATTATGGTTGGAAGCGATCTTTCAGAGGTGTTCAGTACTCGGTTAAGATGTGTGAAGTATGTGAAAATGTTGAGGGACTAAATAAGACGTAAGACATCTTAAAGTTACTGAACTATGATCAACTTTTGAAAAGATTCAATCAGTCGTCAGTTGGGAGTTGCCATCCAAATAATAAGACGTCTGAATCTTTTGATTCATCAATACTTGCACAACTTTGTAAAAAATTAATATAGCTGGAAGAAACGTTTCAGACATGTTTAACACCCGATTAAGGTGTTTGCAGTATGTAAAAAAAAAGGACGTCAAAGTGACGGAGCGTAGGATTAAGACGTCTTGAATCAACTGAAACCGCAATCAAGATGTGATAAGTAGCCGATTAAGCAGCTTACTGAAAGTATGAACGATCACTGGGAATTTTTGTAAGATTCGTGTTGAGAATCAAATTTTTTTCAAAAAATTCCCAAAGTTGTAAGATTCTCGTGCAATTCTCGCCGCGTTCAAGATTTTACCGTCCGAGAATCACGAGGAATTCTGTAAGAATCACGCTGAGATTCGTTTAAGATCCCCCGAGGAATCTTGAATTTCCTGTTGTTCGAAATTTTTGGCAGCGCTTCTGGTGCAGCTGTCCTGACTCACAGCAAAAGAATCTGGGATTCGTTTTTCGCTCTCGAGATTCTCGTCCAAGATTCTTCCAATCTCACGATTGATTCATGTCAAGAAATTCAACTAAAAGTTAAGTGTCTTAATTAATAACGTTACAATGTAATGCAGTTTACTCACGGAGTTATTACTTGAATACGCATCCACTTAGTATTTTATATATTAGATTAAGGTTTAATGTCTTTAGCTTCTATTATCGTTAACCATCATTATAACTTGATTTAAATTTGGCCGCTGACAGCTAATCTATAGACATTTCATTATCCGTTCTATTATGTGTACGAAAGTAGTATTTAAATTATTTGTTAAATTAGCACTTTATTCATTGACTAGTATTTTAATAATGAATTTATCTATTTACCTATGATCTTGGATAGTTAATGTTATTCAATTACCAGTGGGCAATCCAATGGTATAGACAGTTAAAAAGACGGTATATTCACCAAGCGGCGATGCACACACACACGGCCCGGGGAAAGTAAATGACCTTGTTTGTTGTTTACCAGTTGATGTAATGAAAGTGTTACTAAAAATAAACAAAACAACACTAGGGGAGAAGTAGCTTTCGAAAGGCACGCGCGCGAGACATACCTTAACAACCCTTCTCTTAGTAGACGCGATGACGAGCATTGAACTCTGGCGTGTCGCCGGGCGCAACGCGTCCTGTTCTTCAGCGAGTTTTTTTTTTGTTCCTGTGTATGTATAACGAGTGTGCCGCGCCCGATGTAGCAGACAAAGTCACTTTAGCAAGATGAATTAGTCTTGATCCGCGTCAACGTTTTCGCTGTGGTTAATTAACGCGCGCGCAACCACAAAGATTTAGTGCGGATGCGAAGGAGATAGAGGAAGTGTGCGCGCCGCGCGCGATTGTGCAGGCGTAACGCTTCGGCAATCTCTCCCGTTTTTCTTTATTTGCTTGTTCTTTCTTAAAAATCAGTTTGAAGGAGACAGGGAAATACCTGTCAAGACTGTCATACGCGTGTCGCGCGCGTTTCGCCTGGCGACGCGCGTCAAATGTTTTTTCGTTCGATAATAGAACACGTAATTTTCTTTCTATAAAAAATTGAAGCTGAATTTGTGCGACGACTCTCACAGGCGAGTCGCGCGCGTTTCGCTTGGCGACACGCGTCGACTATTTGGTTTAAAGAAAACACGTAATTTTCTTTCGTTAGAAATAAAGTGGAATTTGCAGTATGGGTCTTGTAGGCGTGTCGCGCGCGTTTCGCCTGGCGACACGCGTCGACTATTTTCTCTTATTCACTATCTTCATATTTTTTAGATTGCAGATTGATGAATCTCTTGAAAATCTCGTTGCCGTGTCGCGCGCGTTTCGCCTGGCGACACGCGCCCTATATTGAATGTCACGGCTGTCATTTACATCCGCATTGTTTTATTTTGCCTATTTTTGGGGTAAACGTAATTACAGCATGTCCGGCGCTGTTGCCAGCATCGATTGTTAACGCCTTGTATGATGCGCGTTTCGCCCCGCGTGACCTTACGTGTCGCCGGCGCTGTGCCAAAATAGAAAATAAAGTCGAAAAGAAAGAGAGAACAGAAAGGAAGAATTATTATGTGGAAATGATGGCGTGCTGCGAGTCTCTTAAACGAGCAGCGGGAAGGAAAATATTTGTCAATACGATGGGACGCGTTTCGCGCCCGTGTCGCGCGCGACAGGGGGAAGGTTATTTTGGTTTCAACCTACATTTTTCACCCTTCTCGAGGGGGAACCGTTTTTAAAAAGCACGCGACCTGGTTTTTCAACTTGTATTCTTTTGTTTTTTATTTCAAAGTTTACCTTTAAAAAACTGGTTTATTGAAATTAAACTGATGGTTGATTGTTGTACGTCATTAGTGGGTTGCGAGTCACTTGTCGTTTTCTTAAGGAAAATCATAAACCAGATTAATTTGAAACATAATGTTATAGTCATATAATGTTTAAATGATGCTATTGAAGAAGAATTTCGGTGGAATAAATTTAATTATTATTAATTGATTTCTGTTGTTTATTGAATAGGTTGCCAGTTTTCTCGTTTCGGCAGAAAATTTCAATGGACCATGCGATATGACTGCGATAAATGCGGTTCGTATTCACTTTCTATTTTTTCGGTCTTTTTTATATGAGTGTTGCACTATTAAGTGAATTGCTTGTTAATTGTTTGTTAATTTTCTGGCCAATTCGTTTGCTAATTTCGCGCTGTTTATCTAATTTATTGCTCGTCCTTTTTTTTAATATTTTTAAATTTTATTTTGCAATTAATTTACTAATTTGTTTGCTAATATTCTCGTGTGGCTAATCTCTGCTTATTGTCTGCTAATAGCTAATTTGTTTTGCAAATTTTCGCCAATCTTTGCTAATATTTTTGTCGAATTAATTTCATCAGTTTTGATTGGGAAATTCGATTTTAATTTTCTGAAGATTATGATCTAATTAAAGTTATTTGAATTATGTTAATGGAGGATACACACGGGGAAAGTAAATAATCGATTGTGAAAGTCACGGGTTGATTGATTGATCGATTAATTTGACGTTTACTCTCTCCTTGTCTTTTTTCTCTCTCTTTTTATATTAAAAAAACAAGATTCGTTCCGCCTCTGATCTTGATTAAATTAAAGTTAATTAACCTGAAATGTGATGGTCGTATTTGAGTGTAAGCGAAGTTGTGGCGGTTTGGTATTTCAATGGACATGGAAGATAGAGAGGGGAATTCGATGTCGATTTCGATATCGGTGTCGTCCGTTATTTTATTATTTTATATTTGTCTTCTGGGAATTTATTTTTCGAGAAGAAGTTGGACGCGTGCAAAAATGTTGGCAGCAGTCACTGTCTTGACTCTGGGGGTTGTTCAAGAGCCATGCCAACTGCTGGAAACATCCGACGGAGTTGGATTTTCTTTTTTTTTAAATAAAGAAGCTGTTCGAGAACTTTTATCGAAGTAAATAAAACTGTTTTTTTCAAGTACAAAGTGGATTAAAGTGCTGGCCGTGGAATTGAGGTTTTTTCGATTTTTTATTATTAGGTTGGATTGCTATTGTTGGATGGGTTGGTTTGGTTGTTTGGTTGGTTGTTCGTGGGTTTATGTGTTTGTTGATTTGCATATATAGATATTTGTTGGGTTTTGATGTAGTTTATTTCTTTGTTGGTTTTGTTTGTGAGTTTATAAGGTTGTTTGTTTGTTCATGGGTTTGTGTGTTTGTTGATTTGTAAAGATGATTTTTGATGTGTGTTTTTGTTTAAACTATTGTTGTTTGCTGGTTTGTTTGTTCGTGGGTTTCTGTGTTTGTTTGTCAAACGGTGTGTATGTTTGTTGGATTTTGATGTAAATGTCGGGTTAGATTATTGTATTGTTTGCTTGTTTGTTGGAATGTTTGTTTGTCAATTTGTTTGTTCTTGGCCTTTTGTTGTTTATTCGAATGAATATTTGTTCCAGTTTTGGTAGATGGTTTTTTAGATTATTGCTTGTTCGTTATATTGCTTGTTGAACCGTCGTGTTTAATTGCTCACTTTTAAGGGAGTGTTTGTTTGTTTGTTGTTTGTTCCGAATTTGTTTCTGTTTATCCATTTGGTTGTTTGCCGGGATAAATGCATTGTTTGGTTACCTGTCGTGTTTGTTTGTTTATAACTTGTTTGTTCGTTCGTTAGTTTGTTTGTTCTTTTCTTATTGACTGCACGTTTTAAAGCTAAATGGTTGTTGAATAGGTGTGTTTGTTCATGCCAGGGTTTGTTTATCAAATAGTTCGTTTGTTTGTTCCTAGATTCGTTTGGTTGTCGTTATTTCTCGAATAGCTGTATTATTTGTTCCTTTTAGTGCTTGTTTGAGTGCCTGTTTGTTTGTTGCCTCTTCATTCATTGGTGCCTGAAACATGATTACTTTCTTGTACTAACATTTGTTTGATCTTGATCCATCCTTGTTTGTTTACCAGATAACAATGATATGATCCATCCAGAATTATACATTTACTGGTTGTTTGTTTGTTTGTTTGTTCGTTTGTTACGATAATGGTTGTTGGTTCAATTGTTTTGATTTTTTGTACTCTCAACAATCGGTTTGTTTACAATTTATTTCTTTAATTACCTGTTGACTCAATTTGTTTGTTTGTTTGTTTACTTGAAACAGACCGTTTCCGAATTGACCGGCGTGCGGCTGGCCCTGTCGCTGCCCGTCGCCGACTTGAATCTCTACGCCGCCGGAGTGCATCCGCGCGACTGCGGCGACACGCGCGGCTTTCCCTCCGATGAGCACAGTCTCCTCAACTACAATGTTTCGTAAGCGAGCCCTACATCCATTCAACTTAATCAGCTTCATTAACTCAGTCAAATATAAATAGATGCTAAACTAATAATTATAGAATGGCCATTCCAGAGTGTCTTAATTGAAGATTCTCGTGCATTTACGTTTATGCGTTAATTCCATTAACTTTAAATTAATCAATTAACCATCGATTATGAATGCCAATTCCCATCAGCGTTATTCTTGGGTGATTATGATTAAGATGAAGTCGTTTAAGTTGAAGTTAATTCAACGGTGAATGAATGGCTATTTCGGCAGAGTGTCTTCGTCGGAGAGTCAGCAGCAGCAGATGGCCGACACGAACAACTGGCTGGATCTGAGCGTCGAGGTGCGCAAGGTGGCCAGCGACGCTGATTGGGAGAGCGAGGCCGATTGCCACGCCCACTTTCTGGCCGGCCACGCCCCGCTGAGTCTCCTCAAGGAGGAAGGGCAAGACCAATTGGACGTGCTGCTCGGCAATCCCAATCTGCATAATTCCAGTATTTTCCGTCTTATTTGTAGTTCATTAGTTTTTTATAGAAACAAATATATTATCGTGATTGAATTATAATTAAAGTTAATGACGAATGGATTGTGTCCAGGTGGTTGTGACTTGCTGGAGAAGGACGGTCACGTGCTGCACAGTGAAGGGAGTTCGTGCAGCAGCACAGCAGCCTTGAGCAGCGGGAAGAAGAAGAGGCCGAAAGCTGCTGCTGCTGCTGTCGATGCGTCGTCACCGAGCCGCCAGGCGCAGCAGCCTCCGCAGCCCTGCTCAGTAAGTGCGCAAGTAAGCTCATCCGACAACAAATTCTCAATTCGCTTTTCTTAACTGTATTCAAAAGTGTTAATTTACTATAAAGTTGGATGTAACATAACGCATTTGATTGGATGATTTAATTGTTATTATAGTCGATTTAATGATTTACATTTTATTTGTAGTTATGTTACGTTTACCAGGTGTGACTGCATTATCCTGAAATTAGTTTAATTACAGTTAATATTGAATAGTGAATGATGGCAGAATGCGATACGGTGCGTAAATTGTATGTGTGATCAAAACCGATGATAATACTTAATTTAAACATTATTAAAGGACTAATTTATTGCAATACCAATCTGTTCGAGAAATCGTTGAATTGAATTATGAGATAGATGGATATATACATATAGATTGGTACTTCGGTAGATGCAATATATGTGTAGGTAGATAGATAGATATATAGATAGATATATGGATAGGTAGATAAATCCATGTGGTAGATAGGAAGGTAGCAAGGTAGGTAATTAGATAGACTAGATAGATGGATAGATAAATAGATAGATAGATAGATAGATAGATAGGTAGTTAAGGAGATAGGTAGGTATGTAGAAAGGTAAGTAGATAGATAGATAAATGATGGACAGGTAGGTAGGAAGGTAGGTAGTTAGATAGACTAAATAGATAGACTAAATAGATAGACTAGATAGATAGACAGATAGATAGATAAATGGTGGACAGGCAGGTAGGAGGGTAAGTAGTTAGACAGACTAGAAAGAAAGAAAGAAAGGTAGATAGATAGATTTAAGATAAATGGAAATAAGAGAAAAGCAGGTAGTTAGATAGACTAGAAACAAAGATAGGTAGATGGATGGATAGATGGATGGATAGATGGATGGATAGATAGACAGATGGATAGATGGATAGATAGATAGATAGATGGATAGATAGATAGATAGATGGATGGATAGATAGATAGATAAATAGATGGATAGATAGATAGATAGATAGATAGATAGATAGATAGATAGATACATAGATATAAGATAAATGGAAATAAGAGGAAGGTAGGTAGTTAGATAGACTAGATAGGTAGACAGGTAGATAGGTAGAAAGATACACAGACAGACAGATAGATAGATTAGATAGAAAGATAGTTTGACAGACAAACTAACGATCCATAGATAGAAATACAAGGAAGACGAATAGCTAGGTAGAATTCAGATTTGTTTGACGGATCCAACAGGCAGACTGCTTGGCTGGACTGGCGTCTCTTGTTATTTTAGAAACGTGTGAATGAATCAGAGGGGGCTGGACAGTTTACGTCATCTTCGCAGCTTGTTTTGAGCTGCTCTCAATAATATTTGCTCTTTCCCAACGTAACAGGAATTGGACGTCACAGAGACGAGAGTCTGGTTTTCTAGTCGAGTGAGTCATCCCGCTATCGTTGAGTCATTTTAAACAAGACAGAGAGTCCTACTGAATCAAACTGAGTCGAATTTGATGAAATGTCGGAAGGATTGGTTTGGATTTGATTTGATTTGAGAGTTGGTATTGAGTCACTGAATCACCAGAGCAGTACCAATGGAACCGTTTTTCCGTCAGGAGTCATTGAGTCATTTTGCAGCTGAATCAACCAGTTTTACACTTGATTTCAGTCGACTGAAATGAATGTAATCTCAGTATAACTAGAGCTGGTATTGAGTCATTGAGTCATCAGAGTAGTTTCGTTTCAATCGCTAATCCATTATGAGTCAGTGAGTCATTTTGTGGCTGATTCAATCAGCTTTACCTTGATTTTCAGTCGAATCAAATGAGTGTAATCTCAGTATAACTAGAGCTGGTATTGAGTCATTGAGTCATCAGAGTAGATTCGTTGGAATCCTTTTTCCATTAAGAGTCAGTGAGTCATTTTGTGGCTGAATCAACCAGTTTTACGCTTGATTTTCAGTGAATCAAATAAGTGTGGTGTCACTGTGTTACCAGAGTTGTTATTGAGTCATCGAGTCATCAGACTGTTATCGCATTCATCACTGATCGATATCGAGTCACTTTGGGCCAAAGTTAGCAAGTTAGAAGCTTAAATCTTAGAATAGGAGTCGGCTTAGAAATGGCGATTGTATTGTCAGTAAGTCATTTCAGTCTGGTTGGTTAACTGGAAATGCCATTTCTGGTTAACTGGAAATGCCATTTCTGAATCTGAGAATCATCTGAATCAGATAATTGTTTTGAATAATAGGCACTTTGATATTGAGACATTGAGTCATTGAAGGACAAGATAGCTTCATAGTGAGTCATCGAAGCATACCAGTCTAATTGGTCATTTACATGCGAGTCAATAAACATAGCCCTTGTATTGAGTCATTTCGGGGAAGCATCAAAGCCATATATTGAATCATTGAGGTGATTTAACTATTCGGTCGGTTATCTTATGATACCGTCTGTGAATCTGTGAGTCATTTGAATCATTAACTGGTTTGAACAGTGTTTTTGTGTTTAACCATTGAGCCATTGAACAGTAATAAAGCATCATATTGAGTCATCGAGGCACACTAGTCTGATTGTTCATTAACTGAGCTATTTAAATTGAGTCATTGGTTTAAACAGTGTCCTGATATGAGTCACTGAGTCATCCAAGAACAATAGAGCTTCATAGTGAGTCATCTACGCACACTAGTTCGATTGTTCGTTAAATGTGAGTCATTTAAATCGAGTCATTGGTTCAAACAGGGCCCTGATATTGAGTCATTGAGTCATTCAAGAGTAATATCAAAGCTGGATATTGAGTCACCGACTCAGACTAGCCTGATTGGCCATCATATGTGAACCCAATCAACACTCGAAATTAGGTGAACAAACTGAATCACTGATTCGTTTACTTCTGGTGACGCAATAAAAATAACAATACATTCTGAGTCATTGAGTCATTGGGAGGGTTCCTGCTGGCTTTTTAACAATAGCTGATAATTTACAGTTTATTCATTAAAAAAAAAATTATGTTCTTCCCAAATCAGATGTGCACCAAAGTATTCACGAGTACCTCGGCGCTGACCAAGCATCGATTGACGCACAGCGACGAACGCCGGTTCGCCTGTCACCTGTGCGGCAAGGCCTTCAAACGACAAGATCATCTGTAAGTTCCAATCGTATTAAAATAAATAAACAAATAAATTCTAGTTGATAATAAGAAGAATTCAAAAAAAAAATATAAATAATGAAAATAAAATTTAAAGAATTCCCGGGTCATTTCGTGGAAGAACGTTAATTGTTTCCCAGGGAANGGCCGGGCACCGCCCACTACACGAGGAAGTGGAACTCGGACCTGGTGTGTGGAACTCTTGGTGGAACCATGTGGAACGCGTCCTTCTCTTTTTTAATTTCTCTAAAACATTTGGGAATTGCAACCTGAACTAAATAAGTTGTTAGATTGAATTAACTTAAACTTAACTTGAGTTAACTGATGTCAAATCGTGAAATATGTAATCTATATGTTGAGAATTGTTCGTGTAATAGGAATGGGCACCTGATAACCCACCGCGAGAAAAAGCCCTTCGAGTGCACCATCAACGGCTGCGGGAAATCCTACTGCGACGCGCGCTCCCTACGCAGGCACCAGGACAATCACCACGCGCCCAGCAGCAACAGCAGCAGCAACCAGAGCCCTGCCCCTGAAACGACGGCCAAAGCGGCCATCTTCACCGACTTGAGCTGCAGTAACCTTCATTTCATTACGTCTATTTTAATCTCATTCATGTTACGTAAATTAGTGTAATTAAAATAAGTTAATTATTTTAAATATTATTAATAATTAATAGTTATATTAGTAGGAGGAGGAGAATCTAAGACTTGAAATACGTTTTTTTAAAATTAAGTGTATCTAATTTATGAAATGTATTAATTGTCGTACTATTTATTAATTAGTGTAATTTATTATGGGATTAATTACTAGTAATTATCAGTACTATAGTACTATAAACTTAACCAACTTATAATAATAACATTTCAGGTATCACCAACCCCAGCTGTTTCTAACCTTAAATCAATTAAACTTGATTAACATTAATTAATTTCATGTGATTTTCATCATTTTGTAATAGTTATTAATTCTAATTATGTTGACTTAATTACTATTACGATGTTTTAGGTATTAACTACCCCAGCAGCAATGGCAGCAGCTTCATCGAGCCCAGCCCCGAGTATTCAGCAGCTTTAGACCCGTGGAACGGGGCTGCTGCCACCCAGCAGGACGCGGCTGCTGCTGCTGCCTCGTTCACCGATATCACCACTGATATCATAACCGACGCTGCCGCGGTCAACTGGGGATCCTTTACTGCGGAATCACCACCCCAGCAGCATCAGCAGCAGCAGCAGGCGAGGAAGCCCAAAGTCAAAACCGAGAAAGCCAAAGCGAAAAAAGCGAAAAGCAAAGCGAAGAAAAGCGACCCGAACGAAGGATTAACCACTCAGCAGCTCGAGTTGATCCAGCAGATCATGCGCCAGACGCAGGAGCAGCACCGCCTGCAGCAGGAGGAGCAGCAGCAACAACATCAACAACAGCAGCAGCAACAACAACCCAAGAATAAGAAAACGAACATCAAACAGAAAACTGTCGGCTCCGGACAGAATTCAGATAATAACTGTCTGCCGGACTGCGGGCGCCCTGTCGAATGCAACGTGTGCCAACGCCGTTTCAAGAATACACCGGCCCTGAACGGACACATGCGACTTCATGGAGGATTCCTCAAGAAGGACGCCGAGTGTAAAAAACCGGATAAGAAGGATCCCAATACTCCGCCCTTGCAGACGGCCAGTGTATCCGTCAGGGCGCTCATTGAGGAGAAGATTATCCAGAGGCGCAATATGGCTGCCGGTGGAGCCGCTGGAACGCCGACTGGAACGAGAAGCTCGACCGGATGCGCTGGAATGGAATCTCAAGCGGATAAGGCGGGAAATGACGAGGAGATAGTCGCTAAAGAGGAGGGTCATCATGACGTCAAGATGGAAGATGTGAACCAAGTTCAGCAAGGTGAATTATATTTATTTTTAAATTAAATTCACTTATGTTCTGTATATTTCATTTAACTTTTTAAACTTGATTTACGTTTTTGTTGGTTTTTATTTTTATACAATTTTATTTATCTAAATGGATAATAATTTAATTTTAATTTTTAATTTTGCAGTGGCCGAGGATTCGTACTTCGAAGGATCGTTCCTCGCCTTGAGTCCTGCAAGTCTCCATCGGGCTCTTGAGGGTGAAGAGGCCGAGGTGGGCGCTCCCGTCAGCAGCAGCACGGAAGGTAGCAGCAGCGTGACCGAGGCGCAGCAGGATCACTTCTTCTCGACTTCTTCCTCGTCGTCTTCGGCGCTGAGCGATGTGTCCTTGCTGGACGACGCCGTGTTCCATCAGGTGTCGGCAGCAGCTGCTTCGGCGCTGCTGTCGGATATCAGCAGCCTTGACCTGCAGTCTTACATTGATGGAGCCCAGCCGGCTGGACAATCGAGCGTTTACACGGATTGCCTGTCGCAGTACCTGCAGAGCAGCACCTACGAGCAGAGCAGCTTCGTGCAGCAGCCGCAGTACAACTTCAACGATTCGGCTGCACAGTATCAGCAGCAGCAAGGGTTCAACTTTGACCCTTCACCCATCCCCTCCACCCCGCTTTCCTCCCTGTGCTCGCCGCAGTACATTGCGGAGCAGTTTCAAGCCGCCGCAGCTCAGTTCGACTGCTCATCTCAGCAGCACTCGATGCTGCTGCCAACTCCTTCTCCCTATACACCGTCCCCTTCACCGGTGAGTCCCGCCGTTTCCATGACGACGGCACCCCTACCGCCCGCCTTTCAGCAGCACGGCGGTAGCTACTACCCCAGCAGCTTCAGCAGCGACCTGCAGGCACAAAACAGTCTTTTCCTGATGGAGTGCAGCAGCCAGGTTCCCTACGGAATGGATGTCGGAGGTTTGGCCACTCCCCAGTGGGATCACAGCAGCTTTTCAAGCTGCGCGGAGCAGCAGCAGCAGCACGCGGAAACCATCCCGGTAGCTGTAGAAGAGACTTCAGCACTGAAAGTCAAACCGAATAAGAAACGTAGCGCCGATCCCAAAGCTGCTGGACTCAAACTGACGCTGATCAAGAGTCCTAAACAGCAGCCTGAGGCTGCTGAACGTCGTAAACTCGCGAAAAAGTCGAGAACGGATGAATTTGATGAGATCCTGGGACTTCCGAAAGGTTCCTTGTTCATCAGCAGTCTGAAAGATGGCAGCCATTTTGTTCCAGCACCGATGTTGAATCCCAATCGTCCTGGAACCGGTCTCTTTAAGAATCTAGTCACCGAGGGAAAGCCTCGTTTTCCCCCGGCAAAACCTCGCATCAACCTCGGCAAGGATTTCCAGTGCGCGGCCCTACCCCGCTGTAAGAAGGAAGGATCGTCCTGCAAGGAAACGGAAGCGGCGGAAATGCTGTGGGATCCTCTGCTGGATTCGTCGCAACTGGACAAGCTGCTGGCGTGGACTCGATCAGCAGCCACTCCGGTGAAAAAGAAGAGCACCGAGGAAATTATGCAGGTCTTTACATTGTACCGCGGAGACGTGCGTGCAGCTCAGCAGGCCATGCTGAAGGAGACGTCAGCAGAGCAGCCTGCGTGGAACGCGGATACGGTGCAGCTGTTTGGAGAAGCTCTGAAGCAGTATGGAAAGGATTTTGGACGCATTGCTCAATCGGTGAATATATTAATTATTCGTACTAATTACATTGATCGTATTAATTAGAAATTTAATTGCAGTATAAAATGTTATGTAATGTATTGCCGGCAGATACCGTCAGCGACGAAAGCGGAATGCGCGCAGTTCTACTACCTGTGGAAGCAGCTTTACCGCGAGGAGTATCAGCAGCTGAAGGGGATTTGGCGGCGTGCGGGCAAAACTAGCAGCCAGGCTAAAGTACATCGTTGTCTATTTATTTTACAATTTACTGATTGCTAATAATATGCTATCTGCTAATTACTTGTAATTAATTAGTTACAAATTCACTAATTAGTCGTCTTGCTAATTCATTTGTGTAGTTAGCCAGGTTGTTTTTCTACCCAAATTTAGCTTAACTGAGAAGATAACCGATTAAGTAATTAATCAAATGACGCTGAATATGGGTTTATCGTAAATTATTAAACAGGAAATCTTTATGGAGGGACTAGAAGCGGCAGTCCTGGGTGGTGGAGCAGCAGCAACAGCAGCGTCAGCAGCAACAGCAGCTTTGGTTCCCAGTGAGTTTGGCGACTGTCCTGCTGCGGTGAGCTTTGCATTGCATCCCATTAAAACACTAATTAGATCCCTTGCAAGACGATTTCCCTTCGTATTCCTCTGCCTGTCGTTTTGATTGTTCATTTGTTTGTTTGTTTGTTTATTCGTTTATCTGGTCTTGCCGTTTAATTAACAGCTAATTCGTTTGACTAACTTTTGGCTACACAGTGACATGCTGGTTGATTTCACCATTTGGCTTTTGGCTGCTGTTGTGCAAGTGTTGTTCAGTTGAAGGACTCGCACTGAAATTAAACCTAATTCAAATGATATATGAACAGGTTTCGATGAGTAGGCAGCGAAAGAGCAGCGGCCGTCACCATAGCAACCTCAGCAGCAGCAGCAGCACCACTACAGCCACCACAGTTACTACTCCTAACCCGGCAGTCCGCCACACCGAAGCTAGTCCCGCACGTGTGAGTTCAGCAGCCGCTTCTTCCAGACCCCCATCTTGCGCCAGCGTCGAGCAGGCGGTCGATAAACTCTATCCGTGCTCCATCTGCAACAAGTAATTGACTCTACTTTGAATATATGATAATCATCCCAGGGCTGGCTGATATATCGATATCAAACTTTTGATTATATCGAGGCTTTTTTGACTTGATATAACGAATCGTTATCGTATC
The DNA here is from genome assembly GCA_022114935.1 of Leptestheria dahalacensis. Lineage (NCBI taxonomy): Eukaryota > Metazoa > Arthropoda > Branchiopoda > Diplostraca > Leptestheriidae > Leptestheria > Leptestheria dahalacensis. The sequence goes on from JAIQCU010001991.1 coordinate 14,497, forward strand.
GGTTACAAAAAATGTTGAATAGCGAAAGGCAGTCGGATTTATTGATAATAGCGAATCGTCAGTATCGATATTGGTTTTCTTTCAACATCGATATTGAAATTTTGATATTATCGATGCTGTTTAGCCTTGATGTTTCATACGGTTATCGTGTTAGATATCGATATTGATGCTTAATATCGATACCCTTCAACAGGGTCGATGATTTGTATATCGATAGGGAAATTGTTAATCGATATATACTGGTATCGATCAAATCGGTATCAAGACAATATCAAACAATCCAAGTTAGTTGATAATTAAAGATTAAATTAACTCGCCATATGTGTTGAAAGTGACGTCTAATTATGATTGGTCTGCACTGAAAGGGTATACGAGAAAGTGAAGAGTAGGAGCGCTCACATGAAGACGCACAAGACCAACAGCAACGCCCTCTCCCGGACCAATCAGCAGCCATCGAAGAAGATCAAGTACCAATCGCCGTCGCCGTCGCACTCTTCCACGTCCCTCCCTTCGCCCTTCTTCTCCAGCAGCAGCAGCAGCAGCGGCAGCAGCACCCGTACAACCTTCTGACGCGGGCAAATTTCAACATAAAAATCAATGACATACAAAACCAACCTGGAATATTACCCAACTATCCAACTTACCAATGCGCATGCGCAGTGCCTTTTCTTT
>JAIQCU010001992.1:0-15870 GCA_022114935.1 Leptestheria dahalacensis
TTAATAAACAACATACTGAATCACTCCCATAAGTACGAAATCAAGACCGTCTAAGGCTATAAAACTAACACGATTGATGTGATTCATACTACATTATATCAATACTTAAATACTATTACAATAATATCTTTAACTTAACTTGAGTTTAACTTGAAGCGTTCAAGTTCTTCTCAGTTTTTTTTCCTCTCTCTAAAGCAATTATCACCTGGCCATGGTACTCTCCAGCTTGAGAATGACGGCGAACAGCTGTGGCACGTAACCGACTACTTCGTCAATGGGCGGCACAAACGGCAGCGGTTCGTAGGCTAAGGCGTGGGGGAAATGCACCGCGTCGAAGACGGTTCCACTGCAAACCGAAAAGAAGTTTTTACACACTCTTGTCATTAATTCAAATTACTAACTGAAATTAAAAACGAGTTAATTGTCTCCATTGCTTAACAGCATGGAGACATATTGTTCACTTTTTTCCACNGCTACTCACAAACACACATAGCAAATAACAAAGACAATTCATTCACTGAACATTATTTAAATGGGATCTAAAGTACGGCAGACAAAGCCAGGTTACCTAAAACTAACTACTGCTAGACAGTTTAAAATCACAACAACTGAATGATAGCTACGTAAGTACTGTACTGTGGTGCAGAAAAGAAAGCAATGGAGACAAACTATTCCTCGGTGAGGGTAGTACTATGTTTATTATTATTATTCTATTATACTATTATTGTTAGAATTAAGATCATCAGACATCGGAACTATATCAAGGTCGAGTTGTGAAGTGTAACATATACTAGCTTAAATAGAATTGAACTGAAACACCTATACATATTATCATACAAAATGATACGTATTATTATATAAACAAAATGACCATTTAATTACTATTAACTACATTCGCGGAATTAATGTAAGTTTACCAGGCCGTGTTGAACCGACTCCACAGAAAGTTGAACATTTCCAGAACGGCTGAACTTGTCGCTGTTGTGCAATCCGCCTTTGGAGTACTGAGATCCTGTTTAATGTTGACAATTAATTAATTGTGTTATCTTGGATGCCATTCACGTGCACAGCTAATTACAGTTGAACGTTATTTTTTTGTTACAATGTATCTATTAGATTGGAAACGTTCAAATAAACTGGTTTAATGTAAACTATGCAAGGCTATTCCTTTAATTTTGTATAATAATAATATAATATATTATATAAAATTTGCCTTAGCTGTAACATTTCATGAAAATTATTAATTTAGAAATATTTTATGTGCTAATTCATAAAACAATTGACTTGTATATTTTTAAAACCTTTAGTTCTTTTAAAGCTTTTTCAGCGTGACCGCGAAGCGTCTCCTTCCTGAACACGATAACATCGAGGATCTTAACCGCCGTGTCGAAGAGTTCCTTCTTGGCTAGATCGTCCATGACGGTCCTATGTGACGCTTGCAGGATTCTCCTTAAAGTGGACATCAGATCCTGGAAATTCCTGCTGTAACCGTAGCTGAAAACGGCGATCCAGTGCTTGTCGACGCAGCGGCAAATGTCCAGCAGGGTCCACGGCGGTTTCACCAGAACGATTTTCACCCAGAGATCGTCAAAAACGGCTTTCATTTCCTCCTCAAGCATCTAGAAAACAAATTGAACATATTCACTTAAAGATAATTAAACTTTAGTTTTAACTTAATTTAAATTGATACTTTGCCCAGTGGAATGACTAAGATTTCTTCGACCCTGATAAGGAAAGCTTCTTCTCTCTTGACGCTCTCGGCGACGGTATCTCCCCTACGGTGCTCGGTAGGTGTTGGTAGTCGTTCTGACCGGGTTCTCGCGTCGTTACCGTCCCCCGTCCCGCTGCCCGGTCTGAGCAGGTCGTCGACGTTTTCCTTCCGGTACGCTTCCACGCCGTTCGACATGGCTTTCGTGCAGAGGAGGATGTCGTTGGAGAGCAGGACGCAACGGGCTGCGTTGCTGTGCTTCAGGTAGAGGCAGTACTGGAGAATCGTGTCATCGGGATTTTCCGCGGGAAACGTTTTCGAGCAGGCCGAGAATTCTGCAGTTGTCTGAACGCGGACCAGCGGGTTCCTGTCGGCAATCTTCCCGTGAATGAAGTTGGCGGCTTCTCGGGCAAGGAGTTCCAGTTTAGTCTTCGAGTCCCGGTTGGTTTTCATGTAATCAAGCTCTTGGAGAACCGTCCACGGCACGTGAATTTTGTACTTGCCGAGGTGCGGCGGTCGTAGCAGCTGTGTTACTAGACTGAGGTGTGACAGGTAGATGTTGGTGTCGATAACTAAGGCCACGTGGGAAGAACTGCTGGACTTGTGAGTATCGTTCTGTACCAAAAGCTGAACGTCCATTGGTTCGACGCACAGGTCGATTTTCCTGCGGATTTCGTGTACCTGGAGACAAATTATCATTATTAACTGATACTTTTATTTCCTTACTTCGTAAAACCGGGAAAGCAAAACTCACCTGCGACACGACTTTCTCCTCTGTTGTCTCCCACTCCATTTCACTCTCAACGACAGCAGTAGTCTGTTCCAAACGAGAACGACCAGCGTGTCCAAACTCTTTCGAGAAGTTACCAGTGGTGGGAGCAGTCATGAGGTCAACGACAATGTCAGACTGTTCACGCTGAGGACAATCTAAACGTGGGGACTCTTTGGAGTAATTACTAGACTTGAGAGAGGTTATGGGTGGTGGTGGTTCCGTTTTTCTTGACATGGTAAGTACGGTCGTAGCGGACGTTGTCGCAGCAACATTCTGCTCAGGTTCCAATGTGTTGCTAACAATTTTACGTGGTATTTTGTACTTTGGAGTCAGAATGGTTCGTTTGAATGTCGACTCAGGTAGCGTCCCTGATTTTACAGACGGTTCCGCTTCCCGAAGTTTCTGCTTCATCGTTTTTGTTTCGACACTTTTCGGCTTGTTGTTTTTCAACTTTTTCCTCCTCAACTCTTCGACCTTCTTCGACAGTATGTCAGTTTTTACTTTCTTGGTTGCCGCACTACTGTCCTCCACAACTTTCTTGCACACTTCGGCCGATTTGTGTTTCCCCGCGGAACTGCTTTCCCTGTTTCTGTTTTTTGGCACATTATCTGCCGGTTTTTTATTTGCATCGACTTTCGGCATTTTAATGTCTCCTAAATCGCGAACTTACCGATGGAATTTGAACTGAAGAAGATGCTAAGCTAAATGTAAATTTTACTCTTGAGAGCACATGGTCGACAACTTAAAGCTTTTGATTTTGATTAACAATAAGCTATTGTCAAAGATATGGTGTTTACGGTGGCGCTAGCACGTTTTCGAGATTAAAGATTTTAGTCATCATATATTTAAAAAAAATATTAAGTTAGATACAATATTGTAATTACAAAGTAGAGACTCATCTTTATGAAAACTCTTATTAACATTTCATTATACATAATATCTTTAAAATGTACATGATGTTTAATTTAATACAATACTATGACGCTGTCAAATTATATGCATGTATATATACAGAGACGAAATAACTGAAAATAGTCAATGACCGATGACGCGTTATTTTTGGTTTAGCTGATCTTCGCCAGCTGTTTGGAAATTGTTATCATACCCCACCCCCGCTGACCGTCTTGGACAAGTTGTATTGGCTTTAGATGAGACTCAATTGAACTGCATTGACGTCATACGTGTTTCGGGACTAAATGGACTAATGATGCCTGTCCCTTTGGACTTGAAGAGCCAATTAAGTACATGATTACTTCAATGGCTTTTTCTCCCCTTTATTATGAAGAGAAAGTTCTGGAACATTCTATCGGCTCTTTCGGCCTGTCTGTCTTTACAAATTTTAAACGAGAAACCAGATTAGTGAACAAGGATGCACATAATGGAAGAGGATAGAAAGATTAATACTACGTTTATGATTCGGACGTATATTGGTATTAGTTTATACGGAAGAGTAAAACTATTGAATTAGTTTCGCATGTATGTATATAAGAGAATGTTATGGAATTTGTCTTGCTATCTCCGTCTATCTGTCTGTCTATCTATCTATCTATCTATCTATCTAACTATCTATCTAACCATCTAGCTATCTGTCTGCCTGTCTATATCTATCTATTTATCTATCCATCCGTCCATCCATCCATCCATCTATCTACATCCATCTGTCTACCTATCTATCTGTCTATCTGATGCCGATCTCGCATGTATGTATGTACGGGAATGTTATGGCATTGTCTTGCTATCTCTGTCTATCTGTCTATCTATGTATCTATTTATCTATCTTATCTATCTGTCTATTTAATATATCTATCTGTCTGTCTGTGTATCGCTATCTATATTTCTGTGTATCGCTATCTATCTGTCTAACTATCTATCCGCCTGTATGTCTTCATGTCTATCTGTCTATCTACCCGCCTATCCACCTAGCTTTCCATCTACCTTACCTGCATACCTACTCTACCGTACTTACAGGTTCTTATCTAACTATCTGTCTACTTAACTACCTATATATTTTTTTAATAGACAGATTCATGTGTAAATATAACAATGAAACCGACTTCTCATGAATTATCACGATAGTGAAACGGATCTCGTTTGTATTATTGATAATACCGTGTAAATTTCACAAAATTTCACCCTAATACAATATCGCTGTAAGGTTATCAATAAATTTACGTCACAAGACTTTTGAGCGATTCCATAAATCCCGCAGTTCCGTAAAACTTATCGCCATAGTTATTTCCGTTAAACTTGTGGTGTAACAGTCACTTTTGAGTCATCTTTAACTTTAATGTACAGCGATGTTAATTAAAATTACCTTTAGAATTTTATCGAATAAGAAATTAACTTAAGAATGAAATTACTCACCTATAACTACAACTGAAATTTAATTAAATTCAAACCTTTAATACTTAATTGCAATATCATACCGATACACTACGACCGATTTGAGAATTCAACTAAATTGCTTACTCGTTTATCGATTAACTCTTATAACTTTAAAATACTTCAGTTGACAAAGTTAAGCGCCGGTGGCAACCAGACATAGTAACCATTTTTCCATAAAAAAAGGCTGAAATACGACCAGATTTTTTCCTCCATTCCTTGACCCACATTTCACCATTCAATCGCCGCACTCGTTTTATTTTCATATTTTTCACTTCCCGTTTACCTTGGCTTCTAAATATCAATCAAGACTATCGAAATAGAAATAATTTTAAAAATTGAATACCAAATCTGGGAGAAAATTAATGTACAGCTGATTTTATTTTCGTTGCGTCCACGTGTCAACACACCCACAAGTTCAATAAAACACCGAACGATAGAATAACATTTCCCTCGTATCGAACGACTAGAAACATGAGGAAAACGAGAGGGGCAAATAAATAGATTGGGGGGGGGGAGGGAGGGACACGAACACTGATTGATCATCTCAAACTCTTTTATCAAGTTACTTTTATATGGTATTCAAATAGTGGAGAAAAAGCTGGAAACACACAGCGACTAGCTGCCGTTCCTCTTTAACTTACGGAATGTCCTTTACATGGCAAACAGCGAGAATTTCAATCAAAATCAGAGGAACCTAAACACGAAATGATATGAAACGGTTACTTTTCCCCAACTAGTAATTTGATTGAAAATTTTATAAAATTAACTTTAAATAAACATTGATATCAGTTCTCGGATGACGATATCACATTATAGCTGATGACAATCTTCTCCATGATTTAAACTCCAGTGTGGCCAGTTCTTCTCCAGTAACCGGTTTTCTATTGAACTTTTGAATCAGTGGATGAAGTCGTCCAGGGTGAAAAAGTTGAAATCCAGAATGTCAACCGCTGTTTTATGTAATTTATCTGAAGGCGTCACTGGAATCCTGGTATCTCTCCGGATGTACGAGTTCCAGGAAGAGGTCCGACTGGAGAAAACGGACGTACGAGTCGCGTTCCAGGAGACTTTGGATCCGTCGCTGGGCCCTTTCAAACGCATTGCGATCCGGATTGTTGGTTTGAAGGTTGGCCAGTGTCTCCAGACGCGTCTCCGGATCCAAATTCACCTAAAATTTTAATCAAATCAAATTAGATTAAATTAAAATTTGAGCAGTAAATTAAAGAACCAATGGTGAAACCTTTTAAAACACTGAAAGGCTTTATAAGTTATAATATAAAATTGTTAATAATATAGTTAAGTTAGATGTCATTTAAGTTGATGCTATTGCTATAAGATTACAGTATCGCTTTGTTATTGGTCGTTAAAATTGAATCATGGTAAACTTCATTGATGTTAAGATGAGTGTACCTCTTTGGGAGCCTGGACTGCGATGTACTCGTTGTAGATCTTCTGCGCCCTGGCCGACAGTTTCTGGGTCCTGGCCTTTTTGAATTCTTCACAGGCGAGCCAGAAATCGATATTCTCGTCGCTGAATTCACGTTGCAAGAACGCACGGTACAGGGCAGCCCCATCTGAGCATACAGCGAAAACAAACTCAGTTAAAGTTAATTTACAAACAGTCATCTTGATTCAACTTTTCAGTTCAGAATGAGAAAAATTCAACTGCACCGTCAGCGATATATATCAATAGTCAACTTCAAAAAGGCGTGAATCGAATTAGGTTGACTACTTTGACTACTTAACTATAACATGAAAAGCTGGTAGTTGGAATGGTAATCCAACATTTGGTTGATATGTTAAGATAAGGCAACCGATTTTGCAGAACAATGTCATCAAAATCCTTCAGGAAACGACACAATATATTGTCGCCTATGATTTGAAAAGCTATTAAAGCTTCGTCGTCTATTGGTTATATTTGACGTGGCGTCACAAGGCTTTGCTGCCATCAAACCTAATCTTCAGTGTTCGAGAAAGACGAAACACGTGGAGTTGCACATGCTCGCCTTCGGTCTATTGGTTTTCCCGTCGAAAAGCTCTCTCACACACATCTTATTTATCCATCCATCAATCCATCTATCTTCTACCTATTTATCTATCTATCTATCTATTTCTATGTATCTATCTCCTTAACTATCTATCTACGTCCATCAGTCCAGCCACCTGTCTGCCGGTTAGCCATTACAGAGTAGGTCTACTTACTAACTACCAAACTACCCGGCTATCTATCTATCCATCTATCTATCTATCTATCTATCTATCTATATGTCTATCTAGTTACCTATCTATCCAACCATCCACCATCCATCCATCAATCTATCCATCCTTCCATGTATACATCTATCTGTCTATCTATCTATCATCTAACCTACCTACCATATATCTTATCTATCTATCCACATCCATCCAACCATCCCTGTTTATTTCTCTATCTATCTAAACATCCACCTACCTACCTATCTAACCTACCCGACTATGCATCTATCATCTATGAACCCATCTATGTTTACCTATATATCTATCTACTATCTATCTATACCTTCTTGTATCTTTTACCTCTTCTACCTTTTTTTTATCTCTCTCTCTCTTGTCCAATCTCTTATAAATAGAAACCGAAGGATTCAAAAGGTAAAGAAAAGTGAAGCATCCTCGATTCAGATGACGTAAGAGGCTGAACACATTTCACTTCGATTTATTTCTTCTTCAAAGAGAAGAGGCGCGATCCTATTGTGAGTACGGCTGAACGGGCCACGTGATACTCCCATTTGTCCGACAAGACTCCTCTGTTACGTAACACCGCACCACTTCAATGACAGAGTATTTACAGCAATGCAATTTTTACGCCCACTCAAACTAAATGCAATCCCAATCCCTGGACATAGAGTCAATGAAAAGAGTTGATTTTTAACCATCTTCCGACTGAAATTTACATGTTTACATCATTGTTATTAATCAATTACCATAATTTACATTATTATCCATTTAAATTGAGCTGCATTCAAGTTTAGACAAAACTTAAAAGATAGCAGTATCATATTATCAATCTGTATAACTACTGAAAGTATTAACCGGCTGAATATTGCACCACGTTATTCAAATCAGGCATCTTTTCCAATAGGCATTCTGTATGAATCAGTAGTAATCATTTTGAATTATAACAATTCAATAGTATCCGATATATTGTACTTGATGGTTTTCTTTAAATATTTCCATTTAACTCCGATAATTATCATCAAATATTGTTACACAACTCCTATAATGTAATATACACACTACAATATAACTATACACCTTGTTATCTTACATTTATTAAAATTTGATCGCGTCAAGAGGACGAATGATATAAATAACTTCTAATTTAACTCCAATATTATCTTATATTACTTTGTATATTCCTTACGCGATTCCGCGCTTTATGTTCCAAGTTCGCTGTTCTTTGCAACGGAAACGAATGAGGTAACTCAATTTCCCTCTTACCTAACACGATGGAAGCTAGCATATTTGATCGAAAAACCCGGATCTTGCACGTTGGTGTGTGAAAGACACCACCGTCTCAGTAGGTGGAGAAAGACAAATAAATTAACTACACATCAAAAAAGAGAGAAAATAATCGGGGGGCTCTGCATCGAATAAACAAACGCAATGCCCCAACTGCGGTCTCGGTAATTTCAAACTGTTACTGACGTCATTCAGGTTGGAACACAGGCGTGTTGAAACGTTCCTTTCTTCACGGCTTATGTAAACTTCACGGGGAAAAAGCGCGGCTGTTCGTTCCATTCCTTGGTCTTGTTCTCTCTCACTCTCTCTCTCTCTCTCTATCTCTCGTCAATGGTAAATGGGTGCACAACGAGTTGGACTATGGTTCTTCATACGTCTCCAGTCGATACAACTGTCAAAAATTAACATATCTAATGTAATATACTTTAATATAATGTAATATAGAATAAATGGATTAAATTTAGGAATGGAGATGGTAAATACGATGGAGACGACGAGTTTCAGTTTGATTTAGCCAATGGAGTTTGGTAGAATCATGTACAAGTTTCCTGTTTCAGGAGTCATTCTTTGTTTTTAGCAAAAACAGTGTGAGATTCTTGGATAGTTTCTCAGATTCATTGAGGTTGGAATGGATTTAAAATTGATGTTGTTATAGGTCGATCCAGCGTGTCATTAAGAGCTGAATCTTGAGATCCATAGAGAACTGGTCGGATTCTTACGGAGTTTGAATCTAGGGAGTTCCGTTTTGAGTCATTGATTCATACTGATTCATATTGATTCATCGTGATTAACTATCGTTGGTGAAAATTACTTATTATGATCTTCAAACCTCCCTAACAGGCGTTAAGAATCACATTCAGTTGTATTAAGATTCTCTCGATATCTTAAGAGTGATTGAGTCATCGCCATCACCTGTCATGATTTCAGAACTAGTATAAGTCTGTGTTCCATAGAATCGCACTGTGAATTTTTAAGAATCATTTCAAGATTCCCGTACAAGTTTCCTCTTATCGTACAGTCATTGAATCATAGGAGAGTCATTAAGTTATCAAAGGAATCTTATCAGGACAGAGCCAAGAATCACGGGTTATCTATTGAGACTTCCAAGGATTGTTTTTGAATCATCAAGACTAGAAACATTTAAAGAGAATCACTTATGATTCCCAGATTCCCATTTCTCAAAAAACAGATTTCGCGAATCTACAAATCAGTAAGCCACTGAAACTTGTCAACTGAATCTCAAGATTCGCTTTTAAATCCCAAGGAATCCTTCAAGAATCATTCCTCATTACTTTAAAAGAGTCAAGAATCATCTGAGAATTACTCCAACATTATAGTATCCAGAATATCATATTAAACTATTTCGTGAATCTATAAATAATTGAGTCATTGAAACTTGTCAACTGAATCTCAAGATTCGTTTCTAAATCCTCCAAGGAATCCCTACGAATCATTCTTCATTGTGTCTTATCTAAGAGTAAAAAAATCAGCTGAAAATCACTACAATATCAAATTACCATTACATCACTTACAAGATTTGATATTTTCGATCTACATAGGTTAATCAGTCCGATCCACCGCGAGTCATTAGTCGTCAGCTTCCGCGTACTACGCCCTAAAACCTCTTGTTTTCGGGCGCTCGCTTCCCTCTTCCAAGGCTGTCAATGACGTCATCGGATGCTATTTTTAGAAACAGCATCGTATTGACCATGTGTCTTGGCATCACACCTCGGCACATCCCCCGCGGCTTTGGACTATTTACAGGGGGAGCGTCAATTGACGTCAATTTTGAAGGGGAGATGATCGTCACAGCGCAAACAGTCCCGCGCTTCAAGGTAAACTGCGAAACGTACGACATCCTTGACATGAAAGCCGCGTGTCGAATAGGATATTTGTAATAGGCAAAAGCCCCCCTCTCTCAAGGATGTATCTCCCATTTGCGCCGAGCTGTGAGGATTGCGTCGAGGTGAATCAACATGCACGGCACGCACGTGGCAAATCGCAATGGTCGGTTTCACATCCCGATTCACCGAGCGATTTACAACAACAGCCACAGAGAGCGAGAGAGATATTGAGTCATGAATGAATCGTCATAGGTTATCTTATGTACAAGAATCATTCAAGAATTACTTGAGGTTACCTTAAGAATCATGGTAATGTACAGTAATGTGACGTCATAGCTTTGAAGAATCGCTGAAGAATCACTTTAAATTCAATGGATTATAAGTAGTTTAATCTCAAGTATTAAGAGTTATTCAACAGTGATTTAAGATTCTTGAAGAGTTACTATAAACTGACTTAACAGACTCGTTAAGACCTATCCTTAAAGGGTAAAAAAGAGTCATGACTTAAGCCTAATATGAGTCATAACGGATGAATCAACTTGATGATTTAAGTTGTAATTGTCGACTTAATTGGATCTGTCTTAAACGGGTATCACAAATGTGTTGATCGATAGTTAAATCACGTGGTCAACAGGGAATCACCATAAGTATTAAGATTATCTCTGATTGAGTTAACTCGCTTTAACTTATTATTAAAACATTGGTTTGAGACATCCAATTGCTTCACAGAATCATCTCAAGAATCCTTCCACGCTTACTGAGAATCATCCGAGATTCACAGTTGAATCATAGTTTGAATCTCTGGTTCACCTCGACGTGACTGAAATCCGCGCGGGAGATTCAAATCACACCCAGAATCAGCTTAAACATCACACTGAATCCTTCCGATTCCATTCACGATTGGTTAACACTCGACAGGAATCTTAAGGTTCGCTAATTTTAAAGAAGAATCATCAAGATTCACAGGGAATTCTTCAAGAATCATCACGAATAGACCAGACGATTTAAATTCTAAAAAAATCACACATTAAGACGGGAATGCAAAAATGATTGAAACTTACATTTGGACGCCATGAGATCAGCAAACGACTGCGCCCATTTCTGCGCTTCTTGCGGCTGCGGCCGCACGGACAGTGTCGTTTCCGTGCTGCGTCGGTTCAAGAAGCCCAGTTTCAACTTCATCTCTGACCTGTGAATCAACAAACGGATCCATTATATTAACTAATTAACCGTTTAACTATCTAATTGGATACTGAATTATCTTGTTCATCGTTCAACTGAGGACGTTTACAAATATTACCGAGTTTAATTATTTCCGACTAAGATTACGTAACAGTAATTCAATATACTAATTGCGAGTAACAGTAACGTGGCTAACCGCTTGAAGTAATTGGCAAACACATTGTTGCTAAATTTTGCCAATTTCTCGCTTTTCGCCGTCTCTTTGGCACTGTCCGTCTGTTCCGGTAGGAAGTTGAGCGAGCTGAAAATGCCGCCGTTTTTAGTTTTCAGCGTGTGGCACAGATTGACGTTACACATGCTGTTTACACTAGCTACCGGCATTGAATAACAATGATAGAACCCAGCAGCAAACAAACAAACCAACAAACAACCAAAGGAGTTGACAAACAGAAACCTCGATAAGGGTTTTAGAAAGCTGTACGGAAGGAGAAGCGACAACGGGCTCCGTACGCTGCGAGAGTTGCCAGCAGACTGAACTGAAAGTCCCGCGGCACTTCTCGGTTTATAGTCGGGTTAGACGTGCAGCTGGGCGAAGCAACTCTTTACGTAAAGGGCGCGCGGTTAATTAACCATTAGCATTACATAATACTGTAATTAATATACACACGGCCCGACACATTTCGGAAATTCATAATAAACAATCGATAACTGTTTTCGGGTTAATTATTTCCACGGTAATTGAGACTCTTGATTAGTATAGAAGATTATGCTATTGCAATTACATTTCGAGCACCTCTCCCTCACTAACAACGTTGTTTATATCTCTATATAAATTTAATTAATTTAATTACCTTGTCAATTATTTTATTCTTAGAACTACTATTGCACCAAAAACCTTTTGGTAATCTATATTAAAATTTATAGTAATTTTGTGTGTTATGTACTATTTGGTTTGAAAGTATTGCCAAGGGTTTTTTCAACGACCGCAGTTTACGTCATCGGCTTTCCTCGCGTGTCAGCACCGGCCATACTGTAACCACTTGGTTGGAATACTGAACTAACCGGAAGTTAACCCCCAAACAAGAAAACAACAAAGAGAGAGAAAGAGAGAAAGAAAGAGAAAGGGATAAATAAAACTTCAAAAGAGAATCCATTCATGAACACTAGGTTTCATTCATAAAAACGTCGCTACTTCTTTTACTACGATGCTATCAAACTACTAGTATTGCTACTACTATTAACATTACTACTATCATAACTACTACTATTATTAGAACTACTAGTATTGTTACTATTATAAGCACTATTGCTGCTGCTGCTAGTACTACTATTAACATTACTGCTATTGTAACTACTTCTACTACCTCCTGTTACCATCTTGGTTGCTACTGCAATACTATATTGATCATGATTATAATAATCAAATTTTGACTTTAAAAAAAAACAATTAAACGCACGATAAGTGCCACCAGCTGAGTTGGATAGATACAGATAGATGGATAGATACTCGGATAGATGATTAGACAAATAGGCGGATAGATGGGTAGATAGTTAATACCTAGACAGACGGATGCATAGGTAAGCAGTTAGACTGATGGATCTGTTAAACCGGATAGTGACAGACAGATAGATAGGTAGACAGATAGTTCGATACATAGTTAGAGATGTAAATACCATAGCACAGATAGAAAGATAGATAGATGCATGTTAAACTGATTACAGATTTCTAAATCAAAGTGGAGTGCATCAATGAATACTACGTCTTTCAGTCTTGTTTCAACTACAATTATTATTATTCGAACAATATCCAGTGGCTGTTATATAAACCCGGCATATTCAAGGCCACCCAAAAAATCACAAAATATAATAACCAAGGTGAAATAGAAATGTCTACAATATCCAGAACGAAGATACCTTAAATTGGCACTTTTCTTATTCTATTCGTTTCTGTGGCCATCTGAGTGTACAGCCGTGCTACGACAGAAGGAAACTGATATAGATATAACTTAGTTAACGGAAGAGAAGCGATGAAAAAACACGTGTTGGTACCATCACGTGTTGAATATCTGGCAACACTGAAACCTCTTATTGGCAAAGAAAACGTCAAAGTCAGCTTCTTGGAGCCGAGATTGAATCACGTGATAAGTGATAACACAGCCGGCATGAGACACACACACGAGCTTGCTGAAAGAACACTAGCCCTCACGTGGATCACGTGATCCCTTTCTGTTACCTAGGTGCCTGTGAGAGGCTTCTGCACACAGTCTGCCACACAATAAGCAAAAGGGCAAAATTGCAACTTCAAGATGTTTGCTGGTATCTTTTCAAGTTATACTCGTATAACAATGAAAATTTACTGGGAATTTCACCTTGCGGACTTGAATGAGACTGCAAAGTTTCAGACGAATCGGACCAATAGGGTTGCTGATATTAAATGTTGAAATTTGGAGCGGCGTGCCGTTCTAAACCCTTTTAGATATGTCTACGTGTTGAGTCTGAACTGAATCTCGTGCTTATAGAGTTTGAAGGATACACATGTAAAACTAAAATTAAAATGTATTATATATAATTAATAGGCAGTTTGAACAACTTATTACCCAAGAATATATACTTAAACTAAATCAATTTAGACATAACCATGTGCGTAGATATACAGCAGTACAGTCGACGGTAATACAAGGGTTCTTACTGGTATAAAGTTGATTGCTAATTACTCCTACACTTTTAAAGCTACACCAATAGAAAAAATACTGGGTGTTGACCTGGTAGTACTTATTGTACTTGCCAAGTTTCGTTGAAATCGGTCAGTAACTTTTGCCGAAATAAATTCCTAAACTTTGGGAATCACCGCAATTCCTTGCCATTCAGGGCCCTTTGGTTTGCTCTCATACGGGTTACCGTTGATCTCGAGAATCTGAAGATTCCATTAAGATTCAATACCCCAATATGTGTTGAAAGAAGGCCGAGACTGTGGCGAACACGTGCTCGGCACACCAGCGTTTTACAGTCGAGGGGGGGGGGGGCAGATGAATTCCCTTCTAGCGCTTCTGTTGACTGTCTCCCAGCAGAATGATTAAGAAATGCCAAATAACTGTTCATCTGTTTACAGTCACGTTGTGTCAAACAGTGCCCGTATCACTTACGTAATACCAGGTATAATTTCATTAATAACCGGATAACGTTAAACAACAAAGTAGAAGAAATCTCAACTGTCCTTTTCAACCATTAGTTGTTATAAAACTTTATCATGTTTGGGTTTTATGCTCGTCATACTAGACATGCATATTACTTTAAGTATGGCGCATTACATGATCAGATTAACAAATAGATATAACTAATTACGCAATTCATCAATCTTACTCAAGATAAGGAAATTCTCATACTCGTAAAACACATGCATTACAACAATTTTTTGAATTAACTTAAATGAAGTTTAAGCTTATAAGAAAGCCATGATAATGACCAGACTTACAGTCGAGATCGGTGACATCCAGCAGCTTCCATATCCTCAGCATAGCCCAGATCGGCGTCCTCATTGGCCGGCGCTAGATCTGCTGAGCGGGCTTTGCTCACCGGCTGTAAATATTTCAAAACAAAATCGAAATAAACAAAAGCTAATTCAACATTGTTAAGCCTAAAAGTAAAGCCTGTATAACCTCATCATTAAAACCCACAGTGTAATTTATAACAGAAACCAGGCCAGAAAGCATATATAGTCCAGGGCATTAATATCCCGATTGACCTAATAAGAGGCCCATGGCCGGTAAAAAGAAAACTATTAGCGTTTCATGGACAACCCCCCGACAAAAGGTACTCGAGGGGGCGTTAAATCGAGTCCGGAGGCGTGATGGGGAATACAAGTGTTTAGGTCAAGGGTGAACCCAATGGATTCTCCAACAACCATTTAATATTTCATAGGTAGCTGAACTTATCTAAGAACGAATTCATCATCTCCTAGTAATTTTAATGGAATTAAATACTATAAATGTAAAAGATGCAAATTGTACTAAACGAGCTAAAAGTACTCATGCCAATCTAATGCTCTTGTCCTATTTATATTTGTATTGGCCCGTCATCTGGTATACTTTAAGTTTCATCTTATTCAACACTAGTAAGATGTGCGTTCAGTCGTTCACGAAACAGATAAAAAAGAGCTATAGTTTCATTCATGCTCTTTTTTGTCGATTGTTACAGTCAACTTCGATAGCTTTCTAGTATCTTAAAGAAGGAATCTCGACACGACATACGGTGAAACGATTCCGACACGACACCACCTGTTCTACAAGACAAAGGGAGAAAGCTCATACTCACTGGGCAGAAATTAAAAAAGTTCAAAATAGAGAGAAGAGAAAAGGAAAGAAAATGAGTCTAGCCGGATTTGAAATCCGGAAATGAGGTCCCTGAGAAAGTTTACCGATCCGCAAAGGAGAATTCAGACTCTATAGGTCAATAGGGCGTTTTCGAACCGGCTTCCCTCAAAT
>JAIQCU010001993.1:0-14408 GCA_022114935.1 Leptestheria dahalacensis
AGACCGTGTCGGAAGATTCTCCGACAATAGATGAAGTGCCAGACAAAATAAACGAGTCTGCAGTTAGCCCCATTTATCAAAGTATCAGATTATTTAGACAGACATTATGTTGATTATGTTAAAACAGTTTCTGTTTGTTGCAGTTATTGACTTCATTTCGGGTAACGGGTGGTTTATCGTCGCGTTTCTCGTCGTTGTGTACATCGTTTATCAGAAACTTAGGGTAAAACATGAAAACGTGAGCGACACGAGAGAGTCGGCAGAGCATCACAAAGGTACTAACACAACTGCTCGGCATTGGTCCCCGTAACAAGCTGTTTTGCGTTTTAGATCCCTCCGCACTTATCGCCAAACAGGAAGCCATGGAAGCTGCCAGGCGCCGCATGCAGGAGATGTACGACGCTCAAGCTGCGGTGCATGCTGAGAAATTGAAGGAGGTTTGTACTCTAATTCTCGAATCGTCCACTGCACCAGTTCTGTTCACCTTGTTTTTATGAATGTAGAAGGAAGAAGCAATGCGCATACAGAAGCTCGAAGACTGGGAGCGGCACAAGCAAGGTCTGGGCTACCGTTCGAAGACCCGCGTCCCTGAAAATGACACGAGCCAGCAACTAGAACCTAAACCAAAATCCACAAAACCCAAGCTGAGGCCGGGTATATCATCTGCATA
This sequence comes from Leptestheria dahalacensis, assembly GCA_022114935.1. NCBI lineage: Eukaryota > Metazoa > Arthropoda > Branchiopoda > Diplostraca > Leptestheriidae > Leptestheria > Leptestheria dahalacensis. Next base: position 671 of record JAIQCU010001993.1, read on the forward strand.
ACTTAGTTCGGAGCAAGCACAAAAATAAGTTTGATAATTTTATCAAATAATAACAGTTTACATTATAGATCTATATTACGTCGTCGACATTACATCGTGATGTTTGACTAATTGAATATAATTCTATTAATAAAGAATTGCAGTTCTTTTACTAACGGCGTGTTGTTTTTTCCCTGTTCAGAATATAACCCGCTCATGGGTGACACGGGCGGAGCCTGCTTCCGGGGAGCCAGGCGCACCACTGGAGGTGGATGAGGTTAAAGCGAGGACCGCAATGTGGAGGGACCTACGTACGTTCCTTCCTGCTGTCCCGATGACTCTTGTCTGAAAAAATATCATTGCGTTATTCTCCGCTGGATATGAAACTTTTAGCAAAAATGGCGTTACTTCTGCCATGGCTGAAAGTGGATGATGTGCAGAGAACAAGCAAGATTACTGTAACACACACGCTCTGTTTTTTTTTTAAGTATGACTAATAAAGACTCTATAAGACAGTTGTATGTTTTATCTGTTCACTCATTTAGATAGCAATTAATCATTCCTTCTATCAATTTAAACAGGAGAGTAGTATAAATATTACAGGTAAAAGTAGCAGTAATGACTAAAGTGGCATTATACATTTTTAAGTAAAGAAGAGGTGCTCACCTGAAACCTTATTACGTAAACAATTTCGATATTGTCGTTTCGAAAGAAGATGTAAACGCTTTTATAGTATTTTATTTTGACAGAACTTACTAATCCGATTTAAATGAAACTTTACTAGTGTATTAAGTACTATCAGTTGTATACTCAGCATTTTTTTGGTTGTTATATCTTGGAAAACTTGGGTGCCGTAAGCGATAAAACTCTTGCCCCAGCAAGAATTCATTGTTACTGTCCTAGACTGTACACTTTGATATATTGACTGAGAGGCAAAATCCTTTGATGTTGAACTGTTTTCAACTTCATATATATGTTTATGTACACAGTGTGTATAGATTGTATATTGTGATATTTTTAAGTTCAGTATGGTTGTGCACGTCCATGTACATTTCAGCACATTGTAGTTGAAACACAGCGGTCACTTCTTGGAATTGTCTGTTTATTTTTGTCAGTCCTGACATTCATCGTTTAAACATACACATATACAAATCTGACTCATATCTCGATTCCTAGATTTTGCAATCTTGTGACCCATCTGTAATGTGCTAGACTATATATGAGTTGTATGTTGTATAACTTGCAAAATATACGTCCCTTGTAAAGTCTAGTTATAATTAATTAATTATACATTGTGATGCAGTTTGGATGAAACGCCTGTGGAAACTGCCCAGGAGGCTTAAACTGACATATTGGAATAATATTTCGTCAGTCAAAAGTAGTGCATTGTAGTTCTGAGAGTTTGGATATCTACGACGAACTCGGAACAGCCAACACGCAACATCGGAAAGCGTGTGCTGCGACTAATCATCGGGGCAGCTTTGCCAAATCTATGTAACACACTTGCAGTTTGAATATCTTTTGGTGAATATATTTGGACTGAATAGCTGATTTCGGAAATTTTCGAAGACCTAATGTGAACACTTCTTTGCTGTAGACTCTTAGCCTTAGCAGACTTTCTGCCAAAGCACGAAAATGATCGTAGGAAGCCTGTTAGGAAGGAAAACTATTGCACTTTGATTAATGGATGACGTGTCTTTTTATAGAAGAACGAAGAAAACTGGTAAAATCTTGCATTACATATATGCGCATCCAAATATATCTGACATCAAGACTTATGAAAACCATTCATAACTCACAGCTGGTTTTCACCACTCTTGCTAACATGTAACCCCGTTATAATTCATCTTTGACATAAAAGTTGCCATGGAATGGTAAAGCAAACAAAGGCAGTGGTTCCGACATTTCTCTAAAAAAGCTTAGATTAGTAACGCAAGGAATCTCAGTTCAGAACACAGAACCTGTTACTTTCATAGCTTGAACAAAATTTACAAAGTAGCTTGACGAGACATGGAACGCATTGCTTTCATAGCTTGAACAACATTACAAAGTAGTTTGAATTGACATGTTTCACTGCTTTCGTAGCTTGAACAACATTACAAACTAGCTTGAATTGTCATTTAACGCATTGCTTTCGTAGCTTGAACAACATTACAAAGTAGTTTGAATTGACATGGGACGCATTGCTTTCATAGCTTGAACAACATTACAAACTAGCTTGAGTTGTCATTAAACGCACTGCTTTCATAGCTTGAACAACATTACAAAGTAGCTTGAATTGACATGTTTCACTGCTTTCGTAGCTTGAACAACATTACAAACTAGCTTGAGTTGTCATTTAACGCATTGCTTTCGTAGCTTGAAAAACATTACAAACTAGCTTGAATTGTCATTTAACGCATTGCTTTCGTAGCTTGAACAACATTACAAAGTAGTTTGAATTGACATGGAAGGCACTGCTTTCATAGCTTGAACAACATTACAAAGTAGTTGGATTTGACATGTTTCACTGCTTTCATAGCTTGAACAACATTACAAAGTAGTTTGAATTGACATGTTTCACTGCTTTCATAGCTTGAACAACATTACAAAGAAGCTTGAATTGACATGGAACGCATTGCTTTCATAGCTTGAACAACATTACAAAGTAGCTTGAATTGTCATTTAACGCATTGCTTTCATAGCTTAAACAACATTACAAAGTAGCTTGAATTGCAACCTTACCGGCAGCCCTAGTAGAACCAGCAACCTTAGTATTAAAGCTAGTTGCAACGAGTAAATTTACGCAGTTACATAAATTCTACCCACAAACTTATCTAATTGAAGCAATTTACCCAGTAGAAGATGTTTTAGATGGCTTCAAAGAAGACACAGGTGGGCGTCAGGGGTAGTGGTGGAGTGGTAGAAAGAATACCAGTTTTGTATCACTTCTACAGCTCAGTCCATGCTTTAAAAAAAAGAAATTGTGAGTGAAGTGAGTGAAAAATCGGGACATCAGTGTCAGGGGCAAATTTTTAATTAGTGTTCACTTAAACTGGCTGGTTATCAGCACTGGATGGAAAATCGCCCCCAAATTTTACATGTAATTAATAATAGGCCTCCAAGGGTGACCACTGTATTCTAATGTATAGTACTCTATACATTAACGTTACTAAACGTTATAATGGCATACCTACATGTATACTTCACACTTTATATATTGCAACTGATATAGGATATTGCCCGTAGAGCCCACAGTCTACTGCTTTGTTTAAAACCGATACAGTTGTAAGTACGCTTAAAATGAATACAAAATGGCGCTTAAGAATGGGAAGACTGGCTTCTAAACAACATCTTCTTTATTCAGCTCACTTTACGCTACAAGGAAAAAGTACACAGTTGTAACACAGAAGCTTCACAATGATAGTAAGGGTTTCGTCCGTGAAAACCCTCTCATATGGTCACATAGTGAGACGTATAACAGTTTCGACATTAACGAACCAAATGCATGTGCTTACCAGGACATGTACTAGTACCACATATACTAGTACCAGTACTAGTATTTCCCTCCTCCATCGTAAATCTAATAGTTCGTTACAACTTGTCATAACTCAGCTGATAGTGTGATTACAAATCGTATGATTATATTCCATAATGATATTTTTATTGTGCGGGTATGTAACTGCTAAGCGAAAAAGCTACTCTCTTGGTCATTGTTCATAGATAGCAGCTGACGGGCTTTCAGACTTTTCGAAGGTCATCTAATTCGAATGGATTTTGTTAAGACCTGGCGCTGGAAGTATACGAAAAACTAGTATTCTGGCGTAAGAGTTCTTGGACGGGTTTCAAAGCATCGTATATAGTCTTCGGCAAGCACGGAATCTATTTTGGGCATCTGTAAGTAACAGAAAGAGTAGTACAGATCACCGCTAACACTATCGACTGAATCGCCCAATGGGCTACGAAATAAACTGCCATATACCACAAAACTAATCCAACATGCTTTTACTTCACGTAGAATGCAATCTATTCAGGAAAAAGTGAACTATTTCGTGTTGAGGTTCGAAAAACAAGTCCGGGCCATCTAGCGCAAGCCTATGTTATTCTAGCGGAACATAGAAGCAACGTTAAACAACACGGGCATGCGGGGTGCGTTTTGTTTGTGGTCACTGTCACTGTGGCGTAATTACTGTGAAAGCTTGCTAACCCCTTCCTTTCTTTACTTTTGTATCACTCGTGTCATTCAGAGGAAGGAATCGATTGATCGACAGGTTGTTTCTTCCACCCACCTCTCTATCCTACACTATTCCAACGACGTGAAACATATAATAGTAGTTTTGGCAACTGAACTATAACGTCTTATATTGAACTAGAGTCTTCTCGCATTCAGTGAGGTGTATACACCGTTTGGTCCAATGTAGGGTTTTTGGTAGGAAAATAAAACTAGAACCAGATTTCGAGAAGTGACGGAGGTATACCAGAGTCTGAGTGAATGTTTCAAGAGGTTTCTAAAAGGACATGTTCAACGAGTTCAGGTGAAGTAGTACTGAAGTTGTAGACGGGAGAAGAAGCAATGGGATGGATGTTTTGTTCGCATTTATGCGCGGCCGTGAGCGAGTTTTCGTGCACGAACAGATGGCGTCTTCGCGTGTGTCTTCGAGCAGGGCAGCGGACACATTTGCGGAAGAAAATAACAATACCAATGGCGGCGAAAATGGACAGGGAAGCACTGAAGAAGATAATGGAACTCTGCTGGGCTGCGTCGTCCGATTGTATGGGCCGGATGTCATCCACCGAGTCGATGATTACCTTGGAATTGGACAACCAAGGCGTCGATGATGTTGATGTTGTCGTCGGTGTCGTCGATATCCTACTATTGGCGTCCGTTACATCGGCCTCGGAACTTCCGCCTTTAAGAAAGATATATAGGCTTCCGTTTTGATAACAGCCTAACTGACAGATAAAGTACTCAGACATCTTACACCTACTTAAACCTCTTATACATTCAAGTTACATATTGCAAGCAGTTTATTTTAGATAATCAAGGTTATGAAAGACATATTCCTTTGTTGAGGATGAGCAAGATGATGACGAACTCTTAATCAGGGGGTGTACGTGACACTTAATTATCATAGGGGCCTTCGTTTATCGCACCGATCGATATTCTTGCCTTATACCGTGATGATTAATTAGCAAGAGAGCGCTGCGGGGTTCGTAACTTGCCATAACGAAGACGCGCATATTCGATTCTAGTTTCTTCCAGGAAGCTGAAATTTATGTTATAATCAAGATTACTGTAGTTAAGATAGTTCTAGTTTCGATAGGTAGAATGGTAGGCGCTTAGGACATGTAGTATTATATGGATTACTGTAAAGGAAGTTTCACTGTGAGATGTCTTTGTTTACCGATAGATAAATAGATAGATAGGTAGATAGATAGACAGACAGGCAGAGAGATAAATAGATAGATAGACGAACAGACAGACAGATGGATAGATATATAGATATAGAGAGAGATAGACTGACAGATACATAGATAGAAAGAGAGATAGAGAAGTAGATGGATGGATGATACATAGACAGACAGACAGGTGGTTAGACAGATAGAAAGATAGTAGACATAGTTGGATAGACGCTTAATAAGCTACATAGGTGGAGCGATAGACAAATGAGATATCTAGCTAGTTGACTACCTCGGATGGAAAGACAAAGTATCTATAGTGTAGACAGGCTGAAAAATAGACAGATAGATAGACAAGCACCTGATAGACAAAATGTCTAGCGTAGACAGGCTGAAAAATAGATAGAGATAGACAAGCACCTGGTTTAGCGAGATAGATACATAAATAAAGAGAGGAGAGGGAGAGAAAGAGAGAGAGAACGACAGCGTAGGGGGGAAAATGAGAACATGTACTAAAAGAAGAATCTCTCCATCACGCAGGAGAGGAGAAAAAGCTCTTTTCTCTTCTCTTCTAATGGCGCACGGGCCAAATCGATACGGACATCTGAAACTGAGGTGTAACGAAACCGACATTGGGTTGCCAACCTTTCTATACTCACCAATTCTCAACTTGTTAAAGTATTCCGACTCGAGTCCTTTTAAGAAAACTTGCGGTACAATAGGCAAGTTTCGGGTCATCCGGAAAAAGTATTAACAACATTAACTTATATCATATAGCCTCTTTAGTATATTATGTACTGTAACTTACACTGAGACGAAGTTGGTTTACTATACGCAAGAATGACAGCAGGATTGTCTATAAGTAAAAACTGTACTGATTAAATGAAATCAGTACTAAAATGAGATTACTGAAAGAGCTGTCTGTTCCTTGACTTAAAAACACCCGAATGTCTGGCTTGCCTTGCGGTGTGGTAAATTGACCACAGCGTAGCACTTAAAGAGTCGATCGATAGACGATAGGTTAAATGAAAGTATAGCCGAGGGCCTTATGGAAGAGCTCTCTCACCTGTGCAGTAGCACGCAGAAACGAAGAGTAAACAAGTCAGCCAGCGCTGCCGACCACTGCACCGCCGCACTTTCATTATCCTCTTCCTTCCTTTGGCTTTTTCCCCTGAATTGAAATATGTATATCTATACACTTGAAACAGCGATTAATCACCCAGTCCAGACGTGTTTAAAACTGAATTGCAGCCGACGATAATAAAGGAGAATAAGAATCAAGAGCGGTCAGTCCATGTCGGAAAAAAGGAATTGGCTGATTGTGCGACAGGAGCGAGGGGCACTGCAGCGTGCCGAATACCGCGGAAAACGCACGCAGCACGCTCGCTCTATCTCTGTTCCGCTGCAGGTCGGACGGTATCGAAGCTGCGCAGGCTCTTTCCGTTTTTCACTGAAAAGAAGTGCGGTAAGAGTCATGTGAGTCATAATAGGAATCATAGGGGTCTTTTGGGACAATTAAGTCATATGTGTTTCATGTGAGTCATGTGGGCATTGCGTAATTCATGGAAGTCGGGTGAGTTAACCTGATTTGGTACAATCAAAGGAAGTATCTGAATCATCGTGAGTCATGTCGTCTGAATCCCATATGTTGATCCTCACGTGGGTCATTTGAGTCATGTGAGTGTTGTAAGTCATAAGTAATACATGAGCAATGTGAGTCTGGAACGGGGGTCTTTTGAGTCCCATGTTGATCCTTGTAGGAGTCATATGGGTCACTTGAGTCATGCGAATCACGTGAGTCTTGTAAGTCATAAGAGTACATTGAGCAACGCGTCTCTGTGAATCATCATTTGAGTCACATGAGTCATATATAATATGTATTGCGTTAAATAAAGGCAGCCGAGTCGTGTGAATCCTACGGTTCGTCTGAAGCATGGAAAGTCATTTGAGTGTTGGTGATTCATCACGAATGCGTCTTGTGAGTCATATAAGTCGATTGAACTGAATGAATAACACAAGGATTTAACGAGTGAGTCATAGGAATCATCAGGTGAGTCAATGTGAGATCATGTAAGCTGTTTGAATCAATGTGTGAATGTTGAGATATGGGAATCATACGAGTCATGGGGGTCGTAGAGGTAAGAACATGTTTAGTATGTACTGAATGGTCGTCGTATAACCGACTCGTACACTTTTCCAACGGCTCAGTCCGACTTGTTGTATCAACTTTAATCCAGCAACTTGGCGTAACAAAAATCCGACGTTAAAATATCATATCCAACTTTCCAGCTCTAGGTCGTACATTTTAAGTTGGATTTAACTTAATTTTAATTATCCCGCACTAATTAGTTGGGGTGGACACACACGCTAACGTATCAACAGGTTTCTTGCTATTTACGCGCATTGGCTATTCATCAAGAACCGAGTCAGTCTCTCATTTCCCCATTTAGCAAGCGGCAAATCAATAGCGCGGCCTTGTTTAGTTTGGGTCTTCTCTTTTATCCACGTGCAACAGTAGCCCCCTACCGACGAAATATCCTACTTAGTTTCAAAAAAACGATGTAATTTATAATTAGTTTTGTACCTTTAAGTTTATGTATTGCTAAAGAATAGCTCCATATTTAATATAAAAAATAAATTAGACTAGTTAATTTGCTTTCCTGTTTTTAATGACTCATTCCTGTATTTATTTTAATTTTAGAATTCAATGATTAAAAAATCCAAGTTTATTTGGTTCTTTTTATTTCTCTGAAATTTGTTTCCTTCCCAAATTCACCCCATCGGACAAAATAGAAAAATAATTAAACTAAACCTTTCCAATTTAATTACATAATCTGGATGATGCTGCGATACAATTCACCTGCGCTTCTTGTATATTATATCAACGTCCAAGCTTTCTTTTTTTCAATAAATAAAAAACACTTCTTGTCTCAAAATAAAACGATACACCGACAGCGAGGATATTACGGAGTAGTACAGACGTCAAAGAGCACTGATATGCTGAATTAGGTGTTGAAATCGGAGCCATAGTCATGTACAGGAGCACCATCTAGCGCACCACGGTGGGTGCGGACAAAAATCAACTTTTTGGTACCAGACTGGATATATACACGATCTCGTGGAAATTCCACTTCTCCATCCAGATTTCCCTCCGTTTTCCTGGAAGGCGGGGAGGGGGGAGGAGCCAAGGACTAAACCCATCCAATCAGTGAACTTAGAGCGATGTGGTTATGGGATTGCGCGATCCGGGTTCGTCACTTTCCTCGCCGCTGTCCGGACAAGAAGTGGGAGGATCGAGCGCCGAGTGCAGCGTCACCGTCACGTTTCGGTTGAGCGACACGGCCGGGTAAAAGACGCCGCTCAAGTTGTCAAAGGCCACCGATCCCTGAAAAACGAAAACAGTAACAACAACAAAAAGCCATTAGTCACTTGAGCTAATTAGCAGCTTTAGCTATTATTATAATGGAGATTTTCATACAAACTGAAAACGGAACCTTTTAAATTCATTTTAGTTTTTTAAAAAAGCTACTTTTTTTTAAACCTTTATTCTTATAATTATATTCATTAATATTATTATCTAGATTAACTTAAATTATATTAATTATCTTGCGTTGGACTGGGAATTTTGGCTTGGAAATTTTTGAACTAATTGGTGTTTAATACAAATTTTTAAAATCCATATTAGAGTTCGAGTTAACTAGAATATAAGATAATTTGATTATAGCTAATTAGCATTGAAGAATGTATAGTTAATTTTATAACCGAAACTGTAAATACAGTAATTGATTTAACAAACCAAACTTATGGATAAACAAATACAGATATTTGGTTTAATATAACGAATAATGATGAAATTTTCTTTAAATGTTTTAAAGTTAAGAACCTGTGGCTCATCATTGACATAGAAGGAGAGCTGTCTCCTATCCAGATCGAGCAAGACGCCCACGGTGGATCCCACGTCGATGCCGCCTTCAGTCCGGCTGCAGTGGATGTTGTTATGAAGGAACCAACTGCGTTGGTGATCGATGTACATCGACCAGCCCTTGTCGTCTTTGCCTGCAGCATAAATACGAAAGATCAAACCTCTGCTTAAAATCAACACATTTATCCTAATTGGTTGGTAACGAGAATCCAGTCCCACTAAATCTACAAACAGAACAAAAGTATTGTATATTCTCTGATCTCAACAGTATTTCATTGGTATAAACTTTACTCAAATACAGACCAGAATTAAAAGGTTATTACGTAACTGTAGGATAACTTCAATAGATTATGTAATTTAACATTAAAGATAGAATTAGTAATTGTGATTACAAGGACAGTTGAATTCAATCCGAAGTAGTTAACCGGAGAATAATTGATAATTTCAGTAACTTATTTTTTCTATCCATTTACAATAGACGAATTATAATTATTTAAAAAAACATAAGTTGAACATGTGAAGGTTATTACCGAGCATCAGATCCCGGGCGCAATCCTTCCTGGCCACTCCAAAGGCCGGATCAGCGGTTCCTTCGTATCGTTCCACGGAGAATTCCCAATAATGGACACCCCGGGAAAAGCCAACCGATCCCAAGAGAACCCGCGGTTCGAAACTGTCCGTCGTGGCTACGGTCCCGTCGGTACTGAGGCGCGCTTCCGGTGGACTTGTGGCAGGATCGAACGTGAACCAGGCCACTGTCATTTTTCACCAATTAAGTGTCACAGTTAGATATGTTGAAGTTTGGAGGTGAAAATATTAAGGTTTTAAGTTAAGTTTTATGCAAATTAAAGATAAATCACCTTCAGCAGTGTGCAGACCAATGGGATCGCTGTAAGGTCCCTCGCCGCTGCCGTTGAATGCCTTCACTCGAGCGTTGTACAGCGAGTTGAAGTGGAGCCCGTCGACCGTGCACACCGTCTCCTTGCCGCAGTACACTTCCTGTTATGAAACGTAATTCAATTAATTATCTGGAATGTTCATTAAAACGCTTCTCACTAAAGCAATTGATCCAAGACACGTTATGTTTTGGTAATGAATGATAATTTAAAGCCCTTTGTATTCTTATAAGTTAATATGTGAATTAAATTCTAATATATTTAAGTTGGAAATCGTCAACATGTTATCCTGTTCAATTATTGTCGGTATACTCTACACTGTGTTTTGAATATTTGAGTTAACATTTATAAATGACTGTTTAGAGTTAGTCAGGATGGTTGCAAAAAGTCAGGATTTTTTACCCTTAAATGCCCATCATTTTTACCGTTTACTTCCAGTAGAGGATCGATGTAATCTAATGTATTCACAATCAATTCTAATGTGTTTTTAAATTCAAAACGGTTGTCCTGTGAAGTTTTCTCATGGGCTTGGCCGTTATTTATATTTCACATCGTGTCATATTATAATCCCTAGTTTTATTTCATATAATTTATTGAAATTGCATAAGAAAGAAAAAACAGGAACGCTTATAAAAAAAGTAGAATTTTTACCCTGAAATGTCCGCCACTGCCATCGTCCAGTTCCAGTAGGAACCCTTCGACAAACGACGAAGGACTCGGCTGCCACGCTACCGTAATACTGTTGTTCTCGGCGCTGCATTCCTCAGCTACGATCTGCGGTGCTCCCGGTGCTACGAGAGTTAAAAAAAAACCGCGAATTTTAAGGTCAATTTAACGTTAAGTTAACAGCTCCAATTAACATGCTTGATCAAAAATGAACAAGAGTACAGTAACGCAATTTAGTATTCAATATAACATTTGCGAATATGTCAATTCATTAAGGTACTTAAATTAATATCATTAAAATAATTAATGTATGTATGTTCGTTGAATTTGGAAACTAACGACGTTACAATTTTAAAATGCAATCAGAGTTTTTCCACAGCTTTTTGTAGGTGAACAAATATTATCCAAGACTTAATGAATTAATTAATTAATACAATAAAATTATAATTAATTTATTGTTTAGTCAAATAATGGCTAAATGGCGCACGAAAAAGCGGATAAAACAATAGATGATGTAAAAAAACGAAAACAGAGAATTTAATAACAAAGAATTTCAAGAGCAATTTGACGTGCACCGGTACAAGTCAACTTTTATCGACATTTCTACAGGAATTATAATTTTACAGTTCTAATTATATCTTACTATTTAATGTAATGTAAGAATTTACTCTTAAACTTAGTCGTGAATAAAATAGGCCAGGTTAGGATCTACCGTGACGTACTGTCGAAGATATCACAATAAACTGTAGTATACCATTACATATCGTAGTAATGTCATAATACTGTGATATACTTTAGCGTCATATAATGCAATACACCGTGATAAGTTAAAACAATAAGCGAAAGGATAGGAAGAAAAGATACCTTGCTTACAGTCCTTGGCTACAAGCGAGTTCAAAGACGAGAAAAAACCAACAGGGATTAGGTTTAACTACATTACCACGTTGATGCGAGTTTAAGTTGACGACTGTCAAAACTTACGTTTCATTTCGATGAAAGTGAGCTGGTCGATGCTGCGTCTCAAGGGAACTTGGTCTAGAGTGAGCTCGACGCTGGGCACGGGACGGTTGTTGAGTTCCAGCATCTCCTGACGCCATCCGGAGTCCAGGGTTGAAACTCGATTGACTAGGATTGAGCCGATCTAATTTGAAAATTTTAAAGTTAAATTTTAGTTTATAATAAATAATTTATGACTATTAATGTTGTTACAACGGCCGTAATCGAGTTTTTGAAGGAACAAACAACCAAACTACAGACAAATAACAATCGTCTAGCAACAAGCACGGAAATAAACATGTGAACAAACAATCATTGACAGATTACTTGCAAAGATGACGAGTATGGAACAAACAAACAAAACTCGAGATTACAAACAAATCAACAAAGAAACAATTTAAGAAATATTTAGTACAGATTAAGTTGACAACTGATTCAACAAACAAACATTTTTAATGACGTGGAATCAGAGTTGTTGTTTTTTTCTTCGGAATAATTGGATATCTCAACAACCAACAAACCATACAACTAACAACCAAGATAAAAGCGACGAACAAACTAGTAATAACGGCCAATTAAAACGAACACAACAACAGATATCCGTTAGAAACTACTGTAATCAAGATGGTCATCTTTACAACCAACAACCAACAACCAAAGTTTATTGCGAAAGATTAAATTTCTCAACAACCATTCAACTAGACAACAAACAATCAATGATAACAAACATGTTAGTTACCCGTTAAGATCATCTGCTATCAAATTGACCAGCAAACAAACAAAGTGACAAACATTCCAGCATCAAACAAACAAATAACCAAAGTTTATCTTCAAAAGATTCCAAATATTAAACAACCAATATACCACAGAACTAACAACCAAATCAAAACGACAAACAAACTAGCAAACATCAACGGATACCCATTCAAAACAACTATGCTCAAACAAACACCTATACGACCAACAACCAAATTAAAAGGACAATCAACCCAGCGAACAAACATTCCAACAAACCAACAATCAAAGTGCCTTTCCAGAATCATCGCATATCTCGGCAAACCATTCAACTATACAACTAAAACAACCAAATGCCAACGACAAACAAACAAACAAACAACCAAATAACAATTACCATAGCAGCAATTACCCATTAAAGACAACTGCTATCAAAATAACCGTCCACAGATGTGACAGAACAACCAAACAAAGTGAGAAACAATCCAGCAAACAAACATCCTTAAAACTCTATAACACGGCAAACAAACGCCCCTAAATTAGTAACTCAACAACCAACAACCAATCGAAAGTAGAAAACAACCTAGCAAACAAACACTTGCAGGAAACATATAACCAAAGTGGTCATCCTACAAACAAACAACCTAGCAAACAATCGCTGCTGAACTAACAATCTGTCCTTTTTGCTGAGGAAAACTTGTTTGCTTCTTGCTCCCTCATTTTAATAGATATAGCAGCCCAAAAAATACTAGTTACAAAACTACTAGTACTTGACACACTCATCAAGTTTCATTTTGATCAGTTTGATAGTTTCGCCACAAAAACTTTGTGAAATGAAGGAAAAAATTAAAGTTGAACTATAGATACAACCAGACAAAATACCTGCAGGAAGGTGCCGGGATCGGTTTCCTTGAGCGCCTCGATACAGAACTGTACAGCTGCCGTCGTCTGCTGCAGCCTGGCCGTGCACGTGGCAACTTCTTCGCGCAGTCGACGCAGCTGAGCGTCCCTCTCACGGCGAGCAAACTCCACCAGGGCCTCCTCCTTCTGACGCAGCAGCTCGATCAACTCCTCGCACTGAGCACGGATGGACGCCTCTACAGCTGAGCAGCTTTCCTGTAACGCGTTTCAAATCCATATTATTACTTCAACCTCAATTCATAGA
>JAIQCU010001994.1:0-15179 GCA_022114935.1 Leptestheria dahalacensis
ATGAATCAATTAAATTCCAGTAATCGGCTCTCGTTTATTTTCTTTAAGAATCATTTATTCGCAACTGCTCTCTTCCCAAACAAGAATATACTTCAAATATTATTTACATAACCCGCAACCTTAGTTATGGTCGGATACTTAAAAAAAAAACACTCCTAGCTTTCATTTAAATAACACAGGACAGTCCTCGGGATTCGGCCAAACACAGACTCTCAGTCGGGGGCTGAACACGGTGCCGGGACTGCAGATCATCTCCTGCGCTATTCCGTTAGCGCAGCTAACAAACCGAGAGCAGTCGTAAGGAACGGGGAACAGTCCGTTCGGGTAAGGACAGCGGGGGTACGATGCCTGGATCTCGACGAGGTTGTTCATTATCCGCTCGGCTTCCTCATCTGCAAAACAATAACAACCAAATGAATACGCTAATATAAATAGTTCAAATCAACCTATCAATGAAGCTTTCAATCATGTAAAACTTCATTCCATGCTCTTTACATCTGATTAAGCAACTTGTATCGTGAATCTTATCGTAATCAAAAGTTCAGTGGAATCTGAATCGAAACTAACCTGTTGTTTGTGCAGCAATCGCAGATTCAGCTACACTGACGTACCCACCATGTCGTTTAGCAAGCGGACAGCATTCTATGTACACGAATTCGCAAAACCATTGAAAACAATCTTCATTTTGTACTGAACATTGCAATCAGATATACCTGCAGTAACGACGAATGCGACAAAACACGTAACAAACGCTGACAATTTCATTTTTGATCCGACAAGTCAGTTCAATCGTGTGTCCGTCAAGAAAGTTCAGTGAAGTATGCGACGTTTTGCACAGGTTATTTCGCAAACCGCTTAAAAATCCAGCAAACGTATACCTGACGTTTGGTATCTTCTGGTTAAAGGTGTCGACATTTCTAAGAAGTTGAGTATTTTCCCCATCCGTTTCTTTAATCATCAGCTTTCACGCTCACATTTCCGACACTTGTATATCATATTAACTTGTATCGCTGTAGTTAAATGAATTAGATTCAACTTTATAAACTAATGAATATGTTGTATAGCACCTGGATAATTTAAGAATGTGTTTGGGACGTATACTTGACCTAGTTTTGACAGTTTGTAAACAAGTAAACATGCAGGTCGACTTTAAAAATAACCCTGTTCTCAACATGCTAATTTAGTCCTTTGATTTAGTAACATCAATGTCAATAAGGCAGCGGTTTTTTATACCAGTATAAATTAATGCATATTAAGCGTCAAAGTACTGCTGAATTCTACTATTCAGTGTGACCGAAATCTTGCTGTCTTATAACAAACCCTCTCAACTTATTGTTGTAGTTTGAACTCGGCTTTATATCTGAACTGCTGTGAGTTGGTAATCTTGTAGTTTATATGGAAGAGTTTGAATTTCAGCTATCCGCGAGTTGTTACTCCTGATTCATGCGTATTTTAGTTTCCTATAAGCTATTTTCATATGAATTGTTATATCTGTATGTTGTAATTTGTAGTGAAAAGAAAACAGTTTTTGGGTAAGGTTTTAATAAAGCTGTGCTCAGGAAGTAGAGCCGATAAAACGCGAGTTTATTCTTCAGTTATCGTAGATAGATGGGTGGAAGGATGAACGGATGGAAAAATGAATAGGTGGATAGTTGGATGGTTGGATGGATGGATGGTTGGTTGGATAGACGGATGGATGGATGGATGGATGGATGGATGGATGGATCGACGGACGGATGAACGGATGCACGGAAAAATGGACGGATGGACGGACGGACGGATGGACGGACGGATGGATGGACGGATGAACAGATGGATGGGAAAATAGATAGATGGATGGATGGATAGATGGATGGATGGATGGATAGATGGATGGATGGATGGACGGATGAATGGCTGGACGGATGAATGGATGGAAGGCTCTGGGAAAGGTTTGAACTAAGCTATACTCAGTAAATAGACTAGGCGATATAAAACGCAAGTTTATTGTACAGTTACGTCAGACATATGTATGGATGGATCGATGGATGGTTGGGTGGAAGAATGGATGGAAGAATGGACGGATGAATGGATGCATAGAAGAATCAATGGATGGGTTTTTGGTTTTATCTATAGGTAGATAGATAGATAAACTTAGATAGACAATAAATGGGTGTAAGTTCAATAGATAGACAGACAAACAGATTGATATAGACAGACAGACAGACAGATAGATAGACAAAGAGATTGGTAGACAAATCCTTGTAGTATGCTTTATGAATCACTGGTATCCACACTATTCTGACGTGATGAGGATGAGTCATAATCGCCAATTCATGCCGCAAACCCTATCCGCTACCTGCATCTCCTAACTGTTACGCTTGGGTCGTACAAATTCGTGCGTGATTACGCCCTTTTCGTCATCATTTCATCAAGCCATATTTTGAAACGGAAAGTTCGCATGAATCCGCGTAGTATAGACGGAACTCAGTAAAAACCCCAACCCTATTGTTAACGATCACGAAGTTCTGAAAGCCGTGAACGCGTGAAGCGAATTTTTCGACTACGAAATCCGACGAAATCTTATAATTCTATTCCCAAGTTAACCAACTTAAGAAGTTTATATTCTATGAACATGCAGAACCATGAATGGTAGATAGATAGATAGATAGATAAATAGATAGATAGATAGATAGATAGATAGATAGATAGATAGACAGACAGGCAGATATATAGATAGATAGATAGATAGATCGATAGATAGATAGATAGATAGATAGATATATAGACAGATAGATAGATAGATAGACGGATAGACAAAAAATGGACAGACAGATAGATAGACGGATAGATAGAGATAGATAGACAGACAGATAGACAGATAAACAAACAGATGGACAGATAGATAGATAGATAGATAGATAGATAGATAGACGGGTAGACAGATAGACGGATAGATAGATAGACAGACAGACAGATAGACAAAAAGATGGACAGACAGATAGATAGATAGATAGACACACAGATAGACAGATAGGCAAACAGATGGACAGATAGACAGATGGATGGATAGATAGATAGACAGATAGACAAAAAGATGGACAGACAGATAGATAGATGGATGGATAGATAGATAGAGATAGATAGACAGATAGACGAACAGATGGACAGATAGATAGATTGATAGATAGATAAATAGATAGATAGATTTCCCGGGATGTTTATATCCTTTTGAAGTTTCTGAAACGACAATATATTAAAGTAAGAGACGTGCACTAACTGGGAGTGTCTTGACCCTTTGGGTTTTACCGACAAATCTGGTTTCCTGCAGAGTTGCAATGCGGAGGGCCGTTGCGCCATTAAAAGAGAATAGAAAAAGAAAAGCAACTGCTTTTTTTTAAAAATGTTTTCGGACGTAGAAAATTTGGTCAACTGTTGCTATGGTATGCGGGTCATTACACAACGCAAGGGGTTTTCCAGACTTCCTTTTGGGATTCAATGCGTGTCCGAATTGACGAGTCTACTTAAGCCAGTGGCTCAGTCCGAAGCAGTTGGTCAGAAGTCTTCCGCGTCTCTGTCAAACTATCAACTGAAAGTGAAGAAAGTTGTGATGGCTTTCGCTAAGCTTTTGTCAGTCGTAATGCTGATAGGTAAGTTTTGACAATATTGCTGTATGAAGATTGCTATCCGTCTCTTTATTTGCCTATCTATCTATTTGTATATAACTTTCTATCTATCTATTTGTTTGTCTATCTATCGTTCTATCTTTCTGTCTGTCTATCTATCTATCTATCTATCTAACTGTCTATCTGCCTATCTATCTATCTATCTATCCATCTATCTATCTATCTATCTATCTATCTATCTATATATCTGCCTATCTATCTATCTGTCTATCTATCTGTCTATCTGTCTGTCTATCTAGCTATCTGCTTGTCTATCTGTCCATCCGCCTGTCTGTTCTGTCTATTTTATATATCTACCCACCTACCTACCTACCTACCCATCTACCCACCTAGATATCCAACCTACCTACCAAAGCTATCTATTTATCTTTCTATTGTAACTCTATTTTCCTACAATCTTTATCTAGTACACTAGTTTAAAAACAAAGTCAGCGGTAAGCTACGCAATTTGCTTGGTCTTCCTTGTTTAATTTCGTCTCTACTCGTTGTTACAGGGCTAAGCAACGGTGCCCTCATCTTCCAAAGCGAGTCAAGACCCGACGAGCGCTACATCTTCGAAGATGAAGGCGACAACATCTCGGTTCCAGTTTCTGCCTTACCTTCTGATGAACTTTCCAGGGAACCAGAAGACTACGTGCCCTCCGACCAGGTCCGAGAGCACTTTGAAATGGACGATAAGGATGTCATGGACAGGATCGCTCAAATCTTCACCGAGGGGTTCAGATACGAGAGACTTCCAGAGCACGATGTTAAAGAAGCCAAGTCTCGTAAACGACGCTCCATCTTCAGGTGTCCACCCGGCTTGCACGGTCGCTACTTCGCTGTACCGGGAGACTGCCGGTCCTTCATTCAATGCGACCATGAAAGGGGCTTCCGTAAGCAGTGCGCTCCTGGTACCTCTTGGAACCAGAACCTATTGACCTGCACCCATGGTGCAGCATGCTGAAACCTTCTGGTTAATCGTTCGTATGCAAGTCCTGGAGAAGAACTAAAAACCAAAGAATTTTTCTAAACCCTTACCAGATATTTACCAGACGTTTACCAGACATCTACCAGACTCTAACCAGACATTTACCAGTCTTTTACCGGACTTTTACCATAACGCTTACCGTGACTCTTACCAAATCCTTCAAAGGACAATCGGCAACACGGGACCACAACCACCTTCCTTCGGTGCTATAGATATACGGACATGAATAACGGACGAGAGCCCCACTTGAATTGTTAACCAGCCGGCACTTTTACGTTACTTGCAAACCTCGATATCACAAATAACTCAAACGCTATATATACAGTAACGCACCTCGGTTATCCCAAGTGCAGAGACACCTTGTGGGAGAAATTGGTAGTCTGCCCAGTTAGTAATACTGCTTCCCGTACTCAATAACCAAATTTCATTAGCATGTACCTATTGTTTTACCTTGCTTCTCAGTGTGATTAACAAAAGCGAAAACTCACAAGTCCTAGTCCCATCATGGAAGTTCTTTTTGTTTTACAACTGGCAATTTCAGTGAATAATAAACTCTATACGGAAGATGCATCCAGTTGTACAGCTTACTGTAACGAGAACGATTTGACATTACGATTACACGATGCGGCTGTCTAAATAGCAAATCGAATGTTTACATCGATTGTTATGAGTGCACTTGTCTGCAAAAGCACAAGCCAATTCCATTGTAACATCAGTTCAAAAACAGCACTTACATCCTTTCGATCGGTTCTAAAGTTGTGAAACATTTCCTCTTTCAACCACAACAACATCCACTGTGGTCTCCTAATCAACAGTCCAACATCCTAATGTCGGAGATGGATCATTCTATATCCTTTGTCTTGTATCTATGCAAAGATGTTCGCCCAGAGCCCCTGTGTGTTACATACGTACCGACAAATATTGGTTTCCTGCGAAGAGCAAGAAACAATCATAAGGCATCTGATAACTCTTGCTCGGGTAGAAAGTCTGGTCGACCATTATTCCGGTTATATGCGGGTCGTGTTACTCAATGCAATAGGGGTTTCTCAGACTTCCTTTGGAAGTTGTGCGCATCCGGAGGCACGCACGTCTACTTAAAGCCTCGTGACAGTTTGGAAAAGTTGGTTAAAAGTCGTTCTGACTCTCAACTGGAAGCAAAGAAGCTGCTGAACCGAAAGATGGGACTCGCTAAGCTAATTTCAGTCATGGTGCTGATAGGTGAGTTTGATTGTTTTGTCTTTAAATCTGAAGGTTTGGAATAATATAGAGTTTGAGGATTTGCAATCTTTTGCTACAAATCTAGCTATCTATAACTACTTCTCTGGCTTCTTAAATGTCTGTCTAACTAGTTACCTATCTAGCTATCTATCCATGTACCTATCCTGCCTTTCTATCGATCTATCTATCCGACTATCTATCTATCTATTTACCTATCTGTCCATGTATCTATCCATATCCATGCATCTATCTAGCTATTATCTATCTATCCATCTATCTATCCATCTATCTATCTACCTATCTATCTGTCTATCTATCTGTCTATCTATCTATCTATCTATCTATCTATCTATCTATCTATCTATCTATCTATCTATCTATCTATCTATCTATCTATCTTATACCTATCTGTCTATCTCTATTCGTTATGTTGTGTTACGATAACAACATAACATGACGTTTACGTCCCCTGTATTCAAATCGGTTTTTTGTGTTCGTCGGTATCTAGGGCTAAGCAGCAGCGCCCACATCTACGAAAGCGAGTCAACACCAGAAGAACGCTTCCTTGATTACGCAGACGACAGCATCTCGGTTCCAGCTTCGGCCATGTCCTCTGAAGAACTCGCCAGGGACCTAGAAGTCTTCGAGGCGCCGGATCAGGTCAGCGATCTCTACGAAAAGGACGCCAAAGAGATCACTGACAGGTCGGCCCAGCTCTTCGACGCAAGGTGGCTGCTCCCAGACCTTGAGATCGAAGAATCCGAGAGGCGCAAACGTAATTTCCCTCAGATTTTCCAGCAAAACAACGATAATCTCGACCAGTACTTCAGTAACGGCGGGCAGTCCAAGATTCCAGGTGGGCAAATCAATCAGGGTAATCAGGGAGGTATCATCCGTGGCCCTTACCCCTACCCAACTGGCCCCCAGAAACCCGTAGTACCCGTTCAGCCTCAAATTCCCGTAGCACCCGTTCAACCTCAGAGACCCGGTGTGATTCAACCGGTGGTACCCCTACCGGGTCGCCTCATTCCGGGGCCCAGCGTCAGGTGTCCGCAGGGTTCGCACGGTGGCTACTTCCCTGTGCAGGGTGACTGCAGGTCCTTCATTCACTGCGACCGCGGACAGCCTTTCCGTAAGCAATGCGGCCCTGGAACCTTCTGGAACCAGAACCTTTTGACCTGCACCCACGGACCCTGCACCCAGCAGAACCTTGTCGTCGAGCCCCAGTACCCTGCGGGAGTACGCGACCAACGACCGCAGCCGGACCCTTACAGGGACAACTGGCAGCAGAAAGTGCCCGGTCGCCCTAGCTTTGGTGCTTCGTACGGACGTAAATAAATGGGAAGCAGACCGACCTGACCTTTAAAGGAAAGTTAAACCTAACCCGCGCTTTTTGCTCCGCTTGAAAAACCCTCAATATGAAAAGCGTTTCCATTATACTTCACCTCTTCGAGGTTGTGCCCAAGTGGAGAGCCATCTGGTGGTAGAATCAGAAGGGTTTTTGACTTGGTGTTGTTGCTTTTCAGTACTGAATTTTCAATCCCTATGGCCATGTTAAACACCCTTGCTGAACGATGAATAACATGACACTTTCTCGGCTCCTATAGTCCCATCACTGCTGCGCTACTTTGCGATTTCTGTTGGTTTTGATGTCGAAGGCTTTATTTATTGCAAACCAAAATAAACAAAAACAGGAATGGCATACAACTTTTGACGGGGATTTTTGTACTGAAAACGGTCCAGACTAGTTTATACTTTAAGTGCAATCCATACATTACATTACGTGATTGCAATGTTACGTGTTACAGTGAATTACATTAAGTTATATATGAACTTTTCAGACTCAAGTATCACACCTACAATTACATACAACAGAGTTTGTCTCTCATAACTAGTGGACCTTTGGTCAGTACAGAAAGTACCTTGGCCTAATAAACTTCGGTATTTTTGTATTGTACTGTGCAGGATAACGTGAAGATCATAATCACTAGTGAAATACCCTTAGTTTAAGCTGATGAAATCTTGTCAAGTTGTATCTGAGACCGACATCTCATCCCGCAGCATCCTATACTGTGGTTTCCTGCAAGGTATTTCGCCATAAATTTAAGATAACCAACGTTGAACGATGAAATCAGTTTGTCATACCCAAAGTAAAGTAAGCATAATATATCAAGTATATATCATGTCATAAACTAGCACTTAACCTTAACCTTCAACGCTCATAATATTCGGTTAACTACGAAGTTTTACTCATATTGGATATTATACAACGAGTACTTTTCTAATAAAGAGAACGAAAACTCTTATACTAGCTAGCTATATCGATCTATCTATCTCGTCTATCTGTATATGCATATATACGCATGTTCACATGAAGCCGTTATAGTTCAATCTCAAATTCAACAGTCTTCAAGAAGGGAACACATACAAATGGAGTCATGGTCAAACTTGATTACTGCATTTATAAGTATTACAGCAACCCTGAACTGACACAAACCGCCGCTATTACCAACTAAAAAAGAATGAAAACAAAGAATATATCAAAAAATAAAACGCTTATTTAACTCCTCGTAGAACATTGGCGGAACAAATGAACACCTTTGTTTAATGTAGTAAATGAAAAATTAAAATCTACTTCTTCCTCTTCTTCGTCGGTGGAGCTACATTAGCCGGTAACCCTACGGGCAGCAGAAACTTGCGATAGTCATCCCACATCAGATTCTGTACCATACTCGCGTAATCATGCTCATGATCCACCAATCCCATGCGTTTCATGATAGCCAGGAAGTCATCCGGCTTGTCAACTCCAGGGATGCCCTTCTCCTCGCAGTAATTGGCGGTTGCTTCGAGGATCGCATCAGTGTACTCGTCAACCATCTTATGGACTTCGACGGCCGCTTCCTTGGTCAAACTGAGTCGAGAGTAGAAGTTAAAGTTGGTGCGGTTAGCGGCGAAGCTCGCGATGTTGTCCGCCAGCTTAGGTTTCTTCGGTCTCTGATTGATAGCTGTGGATTTTTTTATTTGGCGCTTTTTGGGTAGTTCGGGTAAGGGACTGGGTTCTTCCCTCTGAGCCCATTGGTTCATCCGTTTCTGTAGAACCTCGGCTGCTCTCTGTTCCTCCGGCGAGTAGTTTTTCATGCGCTCTGACAGTGGCTGGTACTTAGCCGGAGGAGGCGGCCGGCTGTTGGAGATGGCGCAGGCCCGGCGGAGTAACTCTAGATGGGCTTGAACATCTGCAGATAGTGTTTTACCTTTAGCCGGATTGGTTAAAACCGACTTGGCCCCCGTGTGAGTTGCGGGTTTCTCGTGGACGGCAGCGGTTTTTTCCGCTTTACTTGGTTTTCCCTCACTAACCGGTTGTTCGTCCTTAACCGGTTTCTCGTCTTGTTTGTCCGGTATTTCGTCTTCTTCTGCCGTTTCGTAGTTTTCGTCGTCTTTGTCATCGTCACTATCGGATTCTTCATCCAGGGAGTCGTCGTGCCTCGTCTCGTGAACGTGGCCGCGGAACGTCGAGACGGAAGCGGCCGGAATCGGTGACAGGTTGAAGGATTCGCTGGAAACCAGGCGGGAAGTTGCTGTGGAGCGGGCTGGCGTGCTGGCTTTGGCCAACCGCTGACCTCGGACTGAAATTTTGTGCTCGGCACGTTGTGGTGCTTCTGTCGGGATCTTTTCTGGTTCCTTCACATCGTTCTCTTTCTCGGTTTCCTTTCCGTCGCTGCTTTTATCTTTCTCATCCTCTTCCTCCTCTGTTAAATATTCCTCATCTTCCTTGCTTCTATCTTTTCTGTCCTGTGCGTCTTGCCCTTCCCGTGAAAGTGTCCCTTCAGGTTGGTTTTTACCGTTTTTGGTTTCTTCGGTAACTGGGGAATCTGGCTCCGTTTCGCGATTTTCGGCGTCCTTCCCTGCAGATCGGGCGTCGTCCCCATCTTCCTTGTTTTCATCTTTTCTGTCCTGTGTGTCTTGTCCTTCCCGTGAAAGTTCCCTTTCAGGTTGGTTTTTACCGTTTTTGGTTTCCTCGGTAACTGCGGAATCTGGCTCCGTTTCGCGATTTTCGGCGTCCTTCCCCGCAGACCGGGCATCATCGGTTTCCTTACCATCAGTTACCGCGGGATCCGAATCTTCCTGTTCACCGTCCTCTCCTATTGACTCTACAAGTTTGTCTTCGGTTAAGGGACTCGTTTGCGATTCTTCCACGACTCGTTCGCGATTGGTCGGTGCCTCCACCAATCGCTGAAGGACTTCCTCCTCTTCATCTTTCAGCGAGTGGAGAGGCTCACTGGGCTTCGACACTTCGAGCGACTCTACTGAAAATTCCACGACTTCGTCCGAGTTCTTCTCGTCGGTAACGGATTCTAAGGTTGGCGGTTCCCGAAGATGCTCCCTGCGGGAAACCGGCCTTGAAGGGACCAAGGATCCGGCAGTTGTCAGGTTAATTGTCGCACTACTCCGCGCATCGTCTCGACGAAACACAGAATCGTCCGACTCGGCGGTTTCTCCAGAATCCTCGAGCGCCTTTAGAAAAGTGTCAACAGAAACTTTTACTTTCTTTCTGCCAACCTGAAGGACCGACATCCCGTCTGGCGTTGCGGGTTCTGACGGGATTTGCGTTTGAGAATCTTCAGAATCCTTGAGGGCCCTGACGAACGTGTCGACTGGGACTTCCACCTTCCTTCTGCGGATCTCGAGTGGCGACATTCCCTCCGGCGTCGCGGGTTCAGACGGAACGCTTGACATCTGAGTGGCGGACAATGTTCTTTGCTGGTTGCGTAGAACCTGCTCGAATACTGTCGTCGAAACACGTTTGGAGCGCGTCCTGATGTTCAGAGGTCGTAGCGATTCCGGGGTCGGCGGACTGTCGGGAATGGTCGAGTCGGAACGATCAGCCGCTGAACCTATAGTGCAAGCTCTGTATCTAAATATCTGCCTAGAGATATAAACCGTAAAGGGATACCTTCACGTGGTGGAGCAAGCTTGGAAGCAGGGTCTCGCCTTGCATTGGTGGACGACTCCATTTTTCAGTTTTCCTGATTAATACATGACAAAGACATTTTGATTCTATCATAAACAATATCAGCACTATCAAAACTGCAATACCTTTGATATAGCTGTGAAACAATACTAAAAAATCTTTTAAAATCAATCGCGCGGGGGTCTTTTGGCGTTTGTTATTGTGTGTGTGTGTCGTTGACGGTTTACGTTTACGCATTCAAATAAAATGGATACGGTTACTTAATCGATTACTTGTAAAAGCTTCTTAACTATCGATGATTATTATAATGTAACATTTTAATTCCAGGTTCTTCAGAATTCTACGTTGCCTTTTTTAAAAGATGCTATCACCTCCATATTATTATGTACTTTAGTGTCTATTATATTATTTCCAAATATACTGAACTCTGTTGTAACTCCGCATACATGGCGCTTTCACAAAATGGCGCTACGTTGCGTTCTCCCTCTGTAGAGAACCAAGCGACAGCCTAACAACGTTAACTTAATTCCAGTTATCAAAAAAGATGTTCTAATTTAAAAACTGCTTTATGCCTTTCTACAGGTAGATATAAGTCTGTTGTTTAACTAGACGGCTCCGTAACAATGATTTTAAATATTTCTCGGAGTGCGGATAGCGATTGTCATTTGTTTGCTTCAGCTGCCGTTTCTAATGCTTCCACCTATCGAACATGAAACGGGTTTTTTGAAAAATACGAAGAAATATGTTACTGAATATTCACATTATAAATAAATTTAAGGTAGCTTCATCTATTGCTTTCCTAGCATTTATTTTATTTTTCTATTTAGTTTTAACGATGTCGAGCAACTAGCACCGGATAAAACTGAAAACGATACGGAAATACTATTTGGCGCCCGTAGCAGACGCCTCCCGTCCTCCAGTGGTTAAACCATGGTTAAACGTAGTTTACTGAAGAATTGAATATCGGGGGGAATTTTCTGTTGTTGATTAAATAATTGAAACAACAACAATATCGTTAACGTTTCGTAACCAGTTATTCCCGCTACTTTATAAACAGTAGCATCAAACCAAGACAAGAGGCATGTTGGTTCATCCTGTTATTGTTTTTCACCTTTATTTACATTAAACCATAAAGTTTAATAAACTACATTTACTTTAACACATGTTAACACTTTAAATTTAAAGATCAAAATGGACGAAGGCACAGCAGATTCTTCGAGTTCGTTAAAAGAAAATGGAGAATCTGGAGCGGAAGAGATGATGTTTGATGACTCGGTCCCTCCGTCTGAAGTACCTCTGACGGACACCGAAGCTCAAAATGATCCTTTAGTAACTTCAGTCTTATCCAATGGTGAGGAGGTTCTGGCCACAGACCCTCCGGAAAACGGAGCTCAAGAGGACGAGATTGTCGTTCTGAGTGACGCGGAGAATGAGAAAAGTTTGACAAATACCAACGGAGAAATCAAAACGACGAGGAAACAACCGCCGGACCTGCTACCCATCGAGTCGGTTTCTCATGATGCCCTCTCCCCGTCAGAAGGCAGGCTTCCCCGTAAGGCGGCTCTCAAGTCGTCAGAAATCACCAAAGTCATGACGAGAATCGAGCAGTCCCGAGCCCACACTTACCGACAGGACGAAGTGAAAGCCATAGACGAATCGCGAGGGGAAACAGATGCTGACGCCAAGGACGTCATAGCGCACAGAGTTCAAGAAACGCTCAGCTCCGAGTGTACCACTTGCAGCAAGGTATCATTTCGTCAACATCTGTGTTTTCTCCGAATTGTCTAACCCTTGACTCCCCCCCCCCCATTCTAGTTGGAGACCTGCGTTTTCCGAGTTACGGGACCTCACAGCAAGAAAGACTTGTACTTCTGCAGTAAACGATGCGTTCAGGTAGTCATCGTACTGGGCGGCAGACATCACCTGTATTATGTATTTATTATACATTTTATCTGTAGGTACTTTTCAAATATGCAAATGTCCAGTACGAGTCTTCTCACTCGAAGAACTCTGAATCGGTCAAAGCAAAGCTCGGCAGTCTGACTGTGCGACTGGACGCCCTGCTCGAGCCCATCGTCGAGATAGCAACAGACGAAACGGGCGACATGCCAGTACCAATTAGGTATGCAGAGTATCGTGTTAAGTAATGTGCATATGATAATGTATCTATATATCTAATCCATCTATATATATATATGGATAGGTGTAATGTATATATAATACAGAATGCGGATATACTTTGTGTACACGTATCTGTATATGTATATCTGTAACTATCTATCTCGTGTACATATTGATAGCTAAAATATTTCAATGAATAATTTTCTGGGTGCTTAAGTAACGAAATGAATGGGAACTCGGAGTCGTCGAGCAACCAAATCCCGATACCTCCCGTCGTCCTGAAGGAGGCCATCCTATGCAAGGTGTGCAAGAGAAGCTGTCAGAGCGCCGTGTCGTCATTTGCGTGGGAAGGATACGAATTCTGCAGCAGATCCTGTTTGGGTATCTTAATCTTAAATTGAACTGAAAATTAATATAAACTTTGACTTGATTTGTAATAAATAGCGAGTTAACCAAAACTAATCAAATTATTTAATTTCTGAGTTAATTGAGAAAAAAATATTTGTAATAACAGGGACCTTTATGATGAACGTTGCTTCGTCGTGTTCCTACTGCAGTCGGCCAGCCGCGTCGCAGCTCCTCGGGAAGATGGCCGTCCGCTATGGCAAGAACGTTCGCCAGTTCTGTTCCACCACCTGTCTGGACAAGTTCAAGTTGATGAATAAGTTGTGTCCGCAGTGCCAGGGAGATTTACCTGATAAAACCAAAGTATATATATATTTTGAATCTAACTTTGGAAAAATATTTTTTCTGTAACTTGCAATATAGAAATTTTAGTTGAATTGTAAGTTGAATTAGAGTTCCAGGCTCGATTTAGTTTCCATAAGTATATTCTATTTCTATTTTTAAACTTTATTTTTTATTGATATTTGTATTTCAGGTTTAGTGTTTATTTTGTGTGTTTATTTTTTCACGTTTGTATTTACTCTTTTTTTTAAATGTTAGTTCAGTTTTTTTTTATTAAAATTACATTTTAATTTTTTTTTATAATTTATTATACAATTCCTTGTATGATGTTTGTTTTAATTATTCTTTAAATTGAGTACTTATTTTAAAACTAATATTTCCATTGAAATTACAATCATATACGTAATTCATAATTTAATTTTTATAAAGAGAGAAACGTAAATAAATACGCATATGGATAGACAGATGTGTGTCTTGTATATGACATAGATAGACAGATAGATAGATATAAATAGATATAGATAGATATAAATAGATAGATAGACGGATGATAGACAATAGACAAATAGCTCGATAGATAGTAGGTAGAGGGACACACAGACTGTTAGGAAGATAAATACATAGGCAGATAGATAGATAGATAAATGAGTAGACAGATAGATAGATAGACGGATGGATAGCTGGATAGATAGATAGATATGAATAATATTAGATAGGTGGATAGATAGATGGATAGATAGATGGATAGATGGAAAGAGAGATAGACGGATGATAGACAGACCAATACCTAGATAGATATAGCAGGTAGAGAGACAGACACATAGGATAGGTAGATAAATAGACAGATAGGCAGATGCAGTGACAGATGGATATCCTCATGTAACGATTCTAGTGTTTAATTTTGATTTATTTTGAAGGGTTTCTGCAGCGTCGAGTGCGACGAGACGCAGAAGAGATTGAGCGGCCAGAAAAGCGCACTCGGAGTCCGCGCCTGCAAAGTGTGCAGCAGTATCAAGGACGCCATGGAGAAGGTCGTTTTGGGGGGAGAGACTTGCTACCTGTGCAGTCTTCCGTGTCGGAACGCGTTCCTCTGGGTCAATAAGGTAGTCGCGGCTTGTAAGATATGGTGTTGGAACAGGAGTTGGAACAAAGTGGAACTGTATGGAACTCAATAATCCAGCCATTTTCTTAAGTAGATGATTAAGAGCTGAATTTGGGATTCAGTAAAATTTTGTCGAGAAAGTGAGAGTTCCAGTCGGGGTTTAAGGGTTCCACGCGTATGGGGACTTGTAAGTGGAATTTTGTATTAATTATACGGAGTGGAGTAGAGTATGAGATTCCGTGCTGATTTTCCATGGAATCTGTAAATTATTCGGCTGTTTAATTGGTTACTTATTTAATTAATTAATGCAATTAGAAATGTTGTAAACTAGGCTTCGGTAGCTTCGTGCACCCAGTGCATGCGCCTCATCGACGTCAACCAAACGCCGTCGTTCTCGTACCGCGAGTGGGTCGGCGGTCTGGGCAAACACGAAGTGCAGCACCGCTT